>RCWM02000183.1:1800000-2070000 GCA_003667255.2 Euschistus heros | reverse complement strand
CCTACCAAGCAATCACTTTCGTTTGACACATGCGCAAAGCCTCATCCAGAAATTGAAAGCAAAAACAGCTCTTAGGCAAGCTCCGCCCACTCTGGAGCAAACAGAACGTGATTGGCCAGACGCATTCCCCATCTCCTGATGGATGCAAATATTTTGCGGAAATTCTCATTTACACATCGGAACTAAGGTTATCGCTACTTAGTAATGTAAAATTTAACAAAAATATTTGTGAAATTAATGGCAAAAAGCATTTTTTTTTGTTGCAAAACGAACTTGTAAATAATTAAAGACTAATATGTAAAATACTACGAATAGAATCACTCCGACCAAATGGAACAGGAAGGGGGACCAGGAAGGTGAGGTAGAAGAAGGGAGAAGGGGATCACGTCCCAGCGGATCCTGACACGGCCGTCATTTAGTCCGGCCTGATTATTCAGGACGATTAGGGAGTTAGCTCTGCCAAATTTGCTCCTCCAAGCCTCGGGGTGACGACTATCTGTGTGGGATGGATATGGAGGAGTAGGGTTTACCTAGGCAAACTTTCAGGGATTGGGTGGGTGTAAGATAGGTGCGTTTTAGAGTTTATATAATCCCAAGACGATATACACATTTCAAAGAAAAAAATTGATGCTACAAACAGTACCTTATGACCCAGAATTTCGAACTAGCGGAGAGTTGGGAGGGATAAATGATGAGTCAAAAACGATTTCTAAGAAAAGGTCTTCTTCTGAGTTGAGTATGAAATATAATACTATATATATAATATATATATATATATATATATATATATATATATTATATATATATATATATATATATATTATTGAACCCAAGACTTTTCATGGGTTGTAGAGGTACAGGTTTTTTTTTAAATATATAGATGTAAAGTTCTCTTTCTCTTCTGTATTAAGCCCTACAGAAGGGGCGTGTATTTTAAAATTTGTGCGTACACCCATGCAAACTGTATAATATAATGTTTCATATAACTTTTCTTTTAATACTAATCAATTTTTGAAATACATTAATTAATTTTACAACAAAAAGGAATACAACAAAACTGAAAGGGATGAATAAACGAGAATTATTTTTAAAAAGAACAAAAAACCTTGAATGTCTATAGCATGGAATTCAAAAACCAGCCAAGTCCAATTCTCACAAAAAAAAATGGCACACCCAGATGAAGATCACAAACCAAGCCATTTATGGCTGGCTTAGTTTTCATATGCTTAACCCACTACTATAGCTTTTAATCTTAGGACATAACCAGATGGATTGGAGCTTTATTAGCTAAAAGTGTAGGAATACTAGCTACCGACCAACATGCTGTGTAAAAAAAAAAATAATAATAAAAATAAAACTGAAATTTTAGTTTTCTCTAAATTTTTGAAAAGATGTTATTTTTTCAATAAAAGCATTACCTAATTCATTTATTTATTTCTCAAAATTTTGCTGTATAATATATATACTTTTAATAAATTTAAATAATTGTTATAAAACGTATGATAATTGTTTGGGTTCAATGTCAACGAATCAATAGTTTCTAGGCGTCCCACTTTTTTTGTAATTCAGTAAATATATAAGTTATTTATTATGGAGAAGTTTATTTGTAATATAATATGGAGCAGTGAGGATTTTAGATTGTAGCGATTGGATAAGTAAATAATTGGAAGGTTTAGTGGAGCCTCAAAGTTCAAAACCGTATGCCTAAATGGGTTAATTCATGTAAAGAAGTTTTATGTAATGAATTTGGAGATTTGAAATACATGTCTGGTTAATGTGTTTAAATGAAGAGCAGTTTCTTATCGTTTAAGTCTCATATAATATTAATAATTAAAGGACAATACAAAACTCTGCTTCACAGAAATAATTGAAGCTAATTTTAGATATTCTCAATTAGATACTATGGGGTTAATAAATCTTACTTGCTTCTTATTCAATGAAAACAATATTTGAAAGCCTAATGAAAATTTCTTGAATCCTGAAAAAAATTATAATTTTCTTGATTATATGTCAAATCCGTTTACATAATACATGGAACAAATTCAACAGTTTTCATGGCAAAGAGATGAGATTTGAGAAGATTTGCAGCAGGACTCTTCCACTAGAGCCCTTCACTACTCCCTCCTAATGATCAAAAGGGAACTTGCCCACAGGTACCACAAAGCACCTCGCCGAGGAGACAACTTTGCATGGATCAGCATATCAAGGTGGCACACCGGAGGATATCCGGATGACGACCTCCGACGATCTACAATTGAACAACAAGGTCGCCTCATCAACCCTATCAACTTCAATTAGTTGGCTTCCCTCTGCAGTCGGTTCAAGCAGGTTTGTCTAATTAGGGTCTAAGGCTAGGTTAATCACTTTGAAGGATTAATCGCTTTTAGATATTGTTGTATAATAATTAATATAATATTACTTAATAGATAATAATAAGATTTAATAGATAATAAGTCTTCTTGTGTTCTTGTATGTAACAATTGGAATTTTTTAATCATTAAATATTCAATATTGGCAATCATTTACAAATATCAGTATAACTGATATTTACCAACTCTACGAAAACAAAAAAAATTAACATTTTTTTTTTAAATTGTTGTGAACATATTTTGCCTATATAAGTGCTTCTCCAAATCGCTGTTTACCATCAACCCGACTATCAATAATTTATGCTGTCATATATTTTTATTTTTCAAAACACTATTTTTAAATTTTTTAATTCTAATGAGGAACCGTTTCGAAAATTTTCATTTTAATTTCATATTCAAGAGTAATTTTTTTTATAATTTTTGATATGCTTCATAATTCCCTACATAACAATAACCACGCAATGGTGGCAAACATTCAAATATCCAGAACATGAATGCTACGATAATTTATATCCATCAATTTTTTTTTTTCATTGTTAGAAATTTACAACTGTATTACAAAAATACACCCAGTAAATATGCGGTAATTACAATGCAGAGTAAAAAACATGACAAAAAAACTTGTAGAGGGACTACCCATTGAAAGTTCTACAATACAAGATGATCCCGTGGCCATCTTCTTTTCAGACACCTTGGAGGATTGCTAGGAATGGAATGGGAAGTAAGTTGATAAACAAGTAAATTCGGGTGAGTATTTAGTTTAACGTGAAAGGAAAGGTATCTGGTTCGTGCTAAATCAGCGACATATGCGATACTAGAGTCATAGTGGATAAGTTTATTTGTGACAGTAAGGAGCGTTAAGGATTTTGGATATGAGTGATTGGATGCTGGAAGAATTAGATGGTTTGGTGGGATCCTATCCTATAACTCTACATCGAAAGCTAATGGTTGTATAAATGGATTTTTTATAGTGAAGCGGGAGATAAGAACGTTAGTTAAATAAAGATGGAGCAGTCGAAATCGACGTGCAGCTTCTTGTATTTTCAATCTTGTATGAAGGTTCCATGTGAGTCTCTTGTACAGATAAAATCCAAGGTATCGTATCTGTTCAAAATTATTTAACGGTACTCCATTAAAGGATATAATAAGAGTACAGGATGAGGTCGGTTTTCGAGGCAGGGTAAAGGTTATTATCTTAACTCTCCAGCTACGACGCCTATCTTCAAGGAAACTGATAAATGGTTGGAGTGCCTTGGATGCAATAAATAGATCATCATTGATTGATAACACATTGGTGTCATAAGCATAGGTTTTGAGTTATAGGATGAGTTAGAATATCAGCTGTTTACAAAGTATAAATGGGGCCGAGGATACTACCTTGATGAACTCCAGCGGTCTGAGGAAAGTTGAATGAATATGTATAATAATAGTTAACGTTAAATACTCTATAGACAGATAGGAAATGATAGACAGAAGGGTGAGGAAATAAGTAGAAGAAAGGAATTTGCGAAGTTTATAAAGAAGTCCTGAGCAGTACATTTATCAAAATTAAAAAAAACGAAAATGTTACATTATACTTAAATATCTCTGTCAAACGCAGGACATGTATAAATACTACATACTAAAGTAAAATGAAAAAAATTAAAGGAAATTATCACCATAATGGAATTCTTTATAGTTTAACACATATTATCTATTCCGGCAAAACTTCTCATTCCCATGCTAGCGAATTCCTTCATATACTCTACAGTTAACGTGATTTCAATCGGAAGGAGAAATTACTTCCACAGGAATGTTAGAATGTAGGTATTACTTCGCTCAGTCACGCAAGAAAATCTTTAAAAAAAATGTTCGCATCTCACGATAAATCTTAAATGTTTTATGCAACAGCTAAAACAGACAACCTGGAACAAAAATAAATAATCGACTACCCCTTGCAAAACCTTCGATTCAGAAACTCGATTGTCGAAGTCATGAAAAGTAATCTGCTTTCAATATATAAAAGCAAATTGAAAATAAAAAGGTTCGGAAGACGGAGGAATAGAAACAAGTTAAATCTGTTTTGCGGCGCTCCTTCCATTTCCCCTGTCATTTCCTGACTACTCTTCCCTGATCGATAGTCCCATCCGCGGCTGGAGGACCTAAGGAGGGGTCATTTTTCAAATCCACACATCAGGGGATTCCTCTACAAACCTACCCCGTCCCTCCCCGATATCAGCACCGGTTTTATTAACATGTAAAAAATTTTCAGGTTCTAGAAATTCTCTCCTGTTATAATAATTACTAAACCGTAATTTTAACTATATTATTGTGATATATTACTTTAAAATTTAAAATTTATATACTTAATAAAATGTAGGCTATTACATTCGATAAACAACTTAGACTATCGCCCCACTTATTCAAGAAAAAAGTTAAATTCAATTGTATACTTTTATTTATTTATTATTGATGCATCAGTATCAATTTTGTTTTTTTAATTTCCGATACCAATACTTCAGTTACAAAATAAACTGACATTACAAACAATAATTGATATGAAAGCTAAAAAAGCAAACTAAATAAAATAAATAAAAATGAATAATAATTTTTATTCTGCAATAAAATTAAAATAAAATAAAATTATTTTATTATCTGGCAGAAATTATTTCGTTAGTGCTTTAACTTCAGAAATTTAAAATTTAAGTGTTGAACTAGTACTACATGAAAAATGTGTTATTACAGATGAAATTTTTTTTTTTTTTTTTTTATTACTAGGGAAAAGAATATAAATATATAATTAAGTATCAAAAATCTATCGTCAAGATCAGCGGTATGGATCGGTTTCCAGGAATCAATTTTAGATCATTGATTCTTGATACCGATTATTTTATTAAGAGTACCTGAAATCGAGAATTGATTACATTTATATATACGTTAATACATTCAATACTGACTTAGATATGTCTACACAAAAGCACCAGATCTTCAATATAAATTGAAATGTCTTCTTTTATTGGAGCCTTGTAACAAACCCATTACAATAATTTCTTAAGGTACACCTTAACTAATAGGACGTATAAAAAAAAATGACCGTTTTATCAAATTCCAGATTTCAAAAGTCTGTAAATACCTTAATACTATTTATTATTTACCAATACTTAATAATCCCTTTAGAGCATTCTCTAAGCTTGTTTACCAACACTGGACTTCTTCAAAAAAAGCCTCAGTTCAGTTATTTATTTCAAAGAAGAAACATGACAGTGTCCTACGAAATTCTCGTAATTTTAAGACATTACTGTAAAAAAATTTCACAGCCGCTGAAGCTACTCATGAAATTATTAAATATGATGGGGAAGGTGTCCTTGAAGAGCACACTGCGCGGCGTAGGTTTGAAAAATTTAGAAGTGGAGAGAAGAGGGGCTCCAGGCGGCCATTAATGGATATTGATGAGGTTCTGAAGAAAGCTGTTGAATCAATCCGTCTACAACTACTCGCGAACTTGTCAGGGAGTGTGGTGTGTCGAAAGATACTGTTAGTCACCATCTTCTCTCCATGAGGAAGGTGAAAAAGACCTGTAGACTGGTCCCTCACGAACTTACTCCTCAACGATCAGCAGAAAAGTTTACAAAACTTCATGGGTTTGAACTCCTGCCTCATCCACCATATAGTCCACCTCGCACCTTCTGTTTACTACTTGTTTCGATCCATGACTCATTTTCTTCAAGAGAAAAAAATTGATAATTTTGCGAAAGTTGCAGATGCTGTCAAAGAGTTCTTTGACAGCCATCCCAAGGAATGGTATCAGCGTGGCATCGAGCTATTGGCTAGCAGATGGGTAATGATGGTAGATAACAATGGACTATACTTTGAGTATTAATTGTATTTTATATCAAAGAAATAATAAAACAAATATTTGTTTAAGAAACGGTAACTTTTTTTTTTTTTTTTACACCTATTATTAATGACTTCGAAAGTTTGTTTTATAAGAAAAATAATGGAATGTCTCTTAAAGATTATTTGAGAGCTCGTTTTAAATTATTGACATTAATTCAAGATGCCAGACCCTGTAAACCGACTTATAGATCTAAATATAGTGTAAACCAAACTATAAATGGTTTTTATAACATACTTTCTGATAGGGTTAAAAATAGTTTTAAGTTTCATTCAAACCTAAAGGGACCCAACCCTGAATTGTTTCAGAGATCGCATAGCAAAGTTCGGCTACCTGAGTGACGTATCGAATCGGCGCAGAGCCCAGATGGCGGGGTGCGTACGGTCACGCAGTGATGCGCACCGCCAACGGTCTTTGTGAAGCCTATCTGGCCCAGTGATACCCCTCTTCCGATCGGTCAGCGCCTCTCTTCATCAACTGATCCTGACAGACCATCTGCGGAGTCGTCGAACAAGGTTGCATTTTGCGGCTGCTATTGTGACATGTGAAGTACCCAACAATGGACAAGGTACTATATGAACCAAGAAAAATCTGTTGTCAATCAAAAACAGGCAGAAGGAATTCATTACCAGTGGACTGCTAAATACTAGTCCACACATGTCACAGGGCAATTTCGAATAGCGGGATTTTCACAACCGTTGCAAATACTGCATTGAAGATTATTAATTTGTGGCTTCCTGATTTATGTCATTATTTCTAAGCTCAAAGCCAATTTTTAATAACCATCATTTCCTTTATAATATAATAAAAATTAACGAAAGAAGCTTCTGCAGACCAGCATATTATAATCCAAGGATCCATACCCTCCATCTAGGATTACTACGGACCTTTGTGTTTCCGGAACCCCTTAAGTTACTTTTTTACAAATCGGCTGACTACAGAAAAGTGCCAACCGAATCTTGAACAGAAAACTGAGTTGTTACATAAATGAGAAGCAATCTGTTCCAAACAAACGAATTGAGACTACGAGGAATTAAGAATACCTAGCCAACTTTTTACACATTTAACAACCTGATGGTAATCATTTAAAGTACTCAAATATTATTACAAATGATACTGATGTATCTAAGAACTTCATCATCTTATACATCAGACCAATAAAAAATTGGGCCAAGCCCTAATTTTAACTGTTTGTAGGATGTCTCAGACATGGAGGACACAAAAGAAAAAAAGTAAATAAAAAAGCAATTGCTAACCCCAGCTGCCAATAATTGCTTAAACATATGAAACAATACATTTATATTAGTGCGGTAATTATAAACAATTAGCTCTAGCGGGGGAAGAAAAAAAATATCAATTTTAACATGACCAAAGATGAGAAAAAAGAGTGAAAAATGCAAAGATAGAATGAAAGAAAACGAAATTGGGCCATGAAGGTACTTAGTTTCTTTAATTCTATATTCTTCTACAGTGTAAAAATTCAAAAACATTATAGCAAACCTATATCTTATTTTAAGATTAATCAGATATTGGCACCGAAGCAACACCAATTAACACACAATAAAATAATTCTTGTAAAATTATTATTTACATCTGATTATTACCGATAAAACGGCCGAGAACCGGACTTTAGAAAAACTAGAGAATATCTAACCAAAATGGATATCAGATTTCATCTATTACTGCTGTAGGGCGCCTTTTGAATATTCATGCCTTCCGGGTAGGATTTTTATATTCGGGTTGCATTTTATATTTAATAAATAACGAATGATGTATTACCTAAACAAATATGGTCTCTCGTTTTGATAAAAGTTATTTAATCTTCAATTAAAACCAAATTCTAAATTGAAAAAAAATAAAGTAGTTTTATAGTTATAATATAATATATATAAGATTGAAACAGGATTTATATTTAATGCATATAATATAAGTGTTAATATAAACCCTCTACTAAACAGTTAATGATTCGAAAAGCCACGAGTCCAACCTCCTATAATAGAGGAACTGAACAAGCAGATGCTGAAAGCGATTACAAATTAGACTATTCTAAGCCGAAGTGTCGACACCCCCTCAACACTAATACAATGGACCCGTCCCTAGGGGACCTGTCATTTCAACCCTCGACAATTTATCCACCCGACCAATCGGTTGAAACAATGCCGCTGATTGGGCCATCGGGTAATAGTGATGGTAGTGTAGAAGGAGAATGATAAGCTGAGAGCTATTTTTGCATGTGAAGTCTTAAGTGAGATTATGGCTCTAACTGCAGTAGTGACGTCAATATCGGTGTTGCAAAATGTAACAAGATTGGGCGCTACACTATATCATTTATCATTTTATCTAGAGTGAATTATAATTTACTAACATCCCCAGTTAGTAGCGACTTCACCCGCTCTCGTTGAGAAAAGAACGTGGATAATTTTAACAAATAATTGAAATTTTATTTTTTTATTGATAAAAATCTTGTATTGAAGTATGCAATTGAGTATTATTTCGTTAATGATATTGTTATACATAGCAGTAATTTTTAGCCTAGTTAAAATTGAAGAGATTAGGTCGTTGAAGAGTACGTAAAAGCATAATTTTACATCCATTTTTTAATTTTAATGTATAAGTTGGTAGTCCAAATGGACAGACTATTAAGAAACTAATGAACCAGGTATCACATTTTTACAATCAATATCAAAAAGTAAAGGATTGACATTTTTATTCGGCAGAAATAATTTATTGATTTCATTGGATTGGATTTTTATCACAGAGAGGAAAATCTCATTTCTGCCACGCAACATTGTGCATTCACATTTTCATTATTGTAGATTTTATTATAGCCAATCCTTTGTAGAACTATGAAAATTATGTAAATAGTTAAAATTTGGTGCAGGCTTTGTAAACCCTGTTGCGGAATGGTGCTAACTACACATCGGTGAAGATTTTCCAATTTCACTGGCATTTAAGTGTCGCACCAATATTTATATCGTTTTCAATAATTTACTTAAATATATGAAAATTTTATTATCGATTTCAAGCTCTATAAAACACCGTACCTTTGCAACCTATCATGTAGAAAGGCGCTCACCACCCATCGGTTAAGTTTCAAACTTCATTATAACAAATAACAAATAACAAATTAATTGAAAATCAGTAGATTTTATTATTGCTTAACTTTTCTGGAAATATGAGAATGATATGTTTAAAATTTAGTAGAGATTGGTTTAGTAGTTTTCATGGTAAGCAATCACATACGAAAAATGACTTGTCCTTTTATATAATAGTATAGATAATTAGCATCACAATGTTAATAATCATAATGTTAATTGCAGTGATGTAACTAACCTTCCGTCCATAAAAAACAACTATGTCGATAAAATTAATATTTTCAACATACTTTCATTTATTTTTGTTTCGTGAATATTTATGGTTTTATATGTTAGTTTTATAACACTTAATTGTGTAATTGAGGAGTTATTTTTCAAAACAGAACTTATCCACTTTCGATCGAATTTTTTTTTTTCTGATAAGGCCTTGCGAGCTGCTCACACTACCACACTTTTTTTTCGTTAGCAGAGGATTTAAATAATATAATTGGTTTCGATTCAACAGCAGGGGGAGGTGTGTTTAAGGGTTTTTTGCTCATTTTTAAAACTGACTATATGATAATTTTCGCTAACAAAAAAAAAAAATCTTCAAGTATGAGAATCTAGGATCTTTTTCCTGGTATTGTCGAGTTATCTGCCGATCTTTACTGTCGGCCGTTCAAACATAAACAGTTGACACAAAATTATTTACCACAGAACTTATAAATACTTTATTTATGATTTCTCAGATGATGCACAATGAAGGGCCACCATATCTAATCATTGATTTTTCATATCTTCTCCCTTTCCTTTAACTTTCCCAGATCTATAGAACCATGGGCATATATAACATTGACGTCATCATCCAATCTCTTTAAAAAGACTATCCCGTAAAACAAAACACACTAGCCCACTGAAGATGTTTATAATTTTTATATTTTACCAAAATATACACATTTAGCATGCTAGCGTGGGTGATTCACGGGATTTAATATAAAATACATATATGGGATCTAGTAGTAAATAGTAGTAGTAGCTTTGAGATGAAAGAATAAAATTGGGGATCGGACAAATAGTTTCGGAGTTGTAGCGAAAAATAGGCCAAAAAAATGTGGATCACACAAAAGTTTTAGCGTTCTGAAATGTGTATTTCAAGGGACCCGATTTAAACTTTACATATAGAGTCTAATAGTAAATTTGATCACGATAAACGCGATAAAACATGGATTTTACAACAGTACGGGTTTTTTAGCGTGCTTTTAAGGGACGTTATTAACACTTCATATATAATATTCTAATAGTAAATTTAAACAGCTTTAAGATGAAAAAAAAAAAAGTAATTTAGAATCGGACAAACATTTTCGGAGTTATAGACAAAAAAGTACAACAAACATGTTTTCACGGAGAAGTGGGACTGACCGCCAGTTGGCCAATTTCTACACTTTTTCTCAAGACCATATCTTCACCATAAAAGATCCGATTTTGGAGTACTGTTTTTCATTTCGTATGTAATAATTCCAGCTATAATTGATATTTAAAGTTTTTCTTCGAAAAAAGCTTCGTTTTCGTGTTATAGGTAAAACATCGATAATAACCGGTATTTTAGGCGGTTTTTTGCGATTTTGGGTATGAAGCCGACATCTGCCGTGGTAGCAAACTTCAAATTTGGTTCAGCACCCCAAAAAACATAAAGATACGTTGAGAATAATTTTCGGTAGTTTTTTGTTCGGCAAACCGTTATTTTACTGGACTAGTAACTGTAATCGACATTCGAGACTTAATGATAGTATCGATTAATAACTGATAGCTACATTAACTTCTTAAATGCCATATTTTAATTTTTTATTCTAATAGGCAATAAAGTACATTTATTTACAATAATAAATTATCCTACGAGGATATCAATAGCAGTATATAATGGAAAAACACGACTAATCTGAAGGAATAATGCGTCGCGTAAATGTGTCAACTGTTGCAGTGTCCAACATATAAAATAAATTTCACGGATGGGAATGCTGAACATAGGAACTAGGAAAATATCATAGACCGTTACTAATAGAGCCTTTCCCAGAACCGATGGAGTTTGGCTTATTTGGACGAAGGGTTCAAAAGTCAGGAAGAGTAGCAGAAAATGATGTGACTAAGGTGTGGCCGATGGCCCGGTGTGTAGTGAACATTACCGTTCGTTAGTGACCATTGAGAGCAGGCAGAGGTCCCATTGTAACCCCTCAGCTGGAGCAAGTCCTCTCTCAACAACCATCTCCTTCACCTCTCCCCAAATTATTAGCCACCAAGCCATGAAACCTAATCAACACTCCTAGATCTATCACAGGGGGGCATAGGCTAGGGTGGATAGCGTTGAATAGAAAAGCGTGTTTTTCTGCGTCATTAACAAATGAATTACTGATTCGAGAAAGAACATAAATCAATATGTTTATACTAAGAACTATGTTTTTTCTTGAATTAGTAGTTCAAATAGTTTCACCTGAATTTAAAAAAAATACCAAAATCTGTTAGTTGCTCAAAGCTTTTCTTCATTTAGCGATTTCTTGCCAAACCAAACAAAGTAGAGACGCTTAACTGATAATGTTAATCGGCTGAAACCACTACCGTTAATTTAGAATAATCTTTGTAGAAATCAATCTAAAAAAATTTAACGAATTATCTTTGGAACATGCGCAGACAACGCCAAACAAAAAAAAATTAAAGGCCCCCTTGAGGCTGTCGGCTATAGAAAGAATAACAAGGAACGTGTTTTAGGGGTTGCCCTCTTGACCGTCGATGCTCTTATGTTTTCTTTCTTTTTTTTCAGTTACCTGTGATTCATTTGTCTGTAGGATATAATTTTTTTTAATTAAATATCTTAACTCTGCAGACCGTCATTCCCCTTATGTTTTTTGTTTGTTTTTTTTTTTCTGCTTACCTGTATGAGCTTAAATTATTTAAATTAAATTTACAATTAATGATTATTCGTGATGATGATTATGATGACTTTTTTCATTTAAACCAATGTTCCCGGTTAATAAATACAACTAAAAGAAATTTAATGAATTTTCTTTGGAACATGCGAGGACTAAAGCAAATAAAAAAGATAACTACTTTAGAATGCCGGCTGACCCCTGCTCCCGCCCTTATCACCAACTTCTAGCCTTGCAACGATGTTTTCCCGACCTTTCTTCGACCATTTGGAGGGGAATTGCTGTTTTTTTAAGTGTGCCACTACTGTTGACTACAGTTGGGGTTTTTATTAAAATCAAGCAATCTTCATTTCTTATTCTTTATCACTTCCCTATCACTTTGAAACATCAAATAAATATATTATAGTCATATGTTACTTATCCTGCCACAATTATCCCGTTCCCCCCCCGTTATCCGTTACCCCTACTAGTTTTGATTACTATTAACAACACAATAAGATTCTCTGAATCCTCATTTGTTTCCAGTTATACCATTCTCACACCTTACCACTTATTTAGGACATCTCAGCAGGGTCTTTACTATTGTAAATTTATTAAAAATTGATATTCATTTAATTTATAGACTGATATAAAAATAATAAATTGTAAAACTTTTATTAATTTGTTTACTTGCTATTTTTGACTCTAGATTAACGATTGCATAAATTATTACAACAGCAATTTAGTATTCACTAAATCAAATAAAATTTAAAACAAAATTAAGTAAAATTTAACATAATAATATTAATGTAATAAATTTTAGCTAATGTAATAATATGTATATATTTAATATAATAATTTGCCTATACACAATAGATATTAAGATATTTTCCCCCTTAATTTCAACCCTGTACAACTTGTCAGTAATATCTATGTACGTATCCCACGCTGAAAAGCCGGCAATGGAGAAATGTATTGCGGGTTTCACCTAATCAGCCCAGCCAGCTTTGTAAAGTGATACTAAAAAATCAAACTATTTGCTATACCCACCTTCAGAATTCATATACCCATTCAGAATTCTCTGGAGCCCGCTTAGAACTACAGATTAAGTAGCTAGTGGTAGAATTCAAACGACAAACAAATGTTAGGAATGTTCCCCAGTTAGGGAACTGACTGAAAAGAAGTTGTAGTTTCCAGAACAGCGCATTTCTACAATGATGTGTGGTATCTATCTATGCCATTTCTATCAACTGCAGACTGCATCGCGAATGAAGACTAGTGATGGCATTAGTCACGGGGTCCTCGAACAGACAGCCCAATGACTGGATGAGATATGCAGATGAGGAGCAGATGTCACCTTAGCAACACCTCCAGAGCAGACAATGGACCGGCCCAGCTGAGGTACACACTGCCACGGCCCAGCAGGGGGGGAGGGGAGGGCGAGCGATGCTCTGCCCTTACAATCCCATTATACTAAAGTGTTGAAGCGATCTAACCTAATTTTGGTACTTGTGAACTGACTTCAGCTTAGGAGATTTTTTATCGTTTCCCAGAATTCTTACATATCATCGCTTAAGCAGCCACATGGCTAAAATCATTTTTCTTAACTTTACAGGATACAAACAAAACTGATTCATAATATTATCGGTCAAATAAAGGATAAACTTGAGTTTGTTGTTTAAATTTATACGAGAAAAAAATTAGGAACTAACGAGTGAATGGAGAGCAACCATTTCGCAGGTTTATCACATGGAAAATAGATAAGTTGTAGCATGTGGACAAAGGATTCCATTTGTGGCATGTAAACTGATGGTAATTGTGTTGCTATTAGTTTCTATTTAAAATCTGGTCGCGGAAATGGATCAGTTGGAGAATTGATGTGGAAGAAAATTACGGGATCGGTTTACCATAGTAGTCAAAGGGGGGAAATTGTTCTTAAACATAAATGGGACTTCATAGTCTAATTATTTTCAGATAATTTCATTAAATACTAAAATGTTTAAATTTACATATTTTGTTAAAGATATCAACAATCATAAAATAAAAATATATCACTGGAAGACTGAGTATTCAATTTCCATGAACGAACTAGCCCAACCCAGCAATGCTATTGCTAGGTTTAACTTCATAGTCTAAATGAACACAGTTGAAAGTTTGATATCAATCAATCTATTTAGTTAAAATTAAATGTTTCCAAATACAATTTCATGTTTTTTGTTTTGGATCATCAATGGCCATACAAACATGGAAAAAAACATTATATATATATATACCATTTATATTACACGTCGAAGAAAAACGAAAATATTTTATAAGCATCACAAATCAAAGAATATTTATTTCATCCTATTAAATACATAGTGCCACTTATTTATATTATATTTTCACCATCATTTGGTATTATTATACATAGGGTAAACGCACCAGTAGCTGACATGCTTAAGGAAAGTTCAGTGCACTTAATGGTTTAAATACTCTAATGGTGATGCCGTTGTATTTTTTTCACTTTTATATTTTAAAAAAAAAAAAACTTCTCCCCTTGCTTACTAAACCTTAAAATTTTAAAAACCTTCGCTCAATGATAGGATAAATGCCAATTTTGAGAAAAGTAACTTTGTTCTAGTAGCTGACAGGGTATTCTCCAGTAGCTGACAGGGAATGCTCCAGTAGCTGACAGGGACAAGAAAGTCATACAAAAAAAATAGCTTAATCTTTATTTTAAAACAGGAATTATAAATTTACCATTTGTTACAAAATAAGTTACTTGAGTTTTCTATTTTTGGCTATACACCTTAAATTCAATACATGTAACTCATAAGCAGTTTCGTACACAAACAATCTGAAACTTTTTAGACTGTTATCTAGCGTCATCTTAAATTCATTAAAATGAAATACAATGGACACAATGCTAGGAAATTGTGAATCGTCTTCAAATCTGACTCCAGTTCCACCACCTTTAGTTATAGAGACCACTGACTGTGCACAATCTTCTTCATTAAAAGATGACTTATTTTTTAACTTCTATTCTTGGTCCCAACTTTGTCACTTTTATTTCTTTTAAAATTGTTTTTTTTTTAGTTCTTCTTTTGGTTTTTTCTCTCTACAGCTCTCTTTTTTTCTTTTCCTTCGCTTCTTCATTTTAAAGATCTTTTTTTTTTTTTTTTTTTTCTCTCTAAGTTTCATAAATTACAAAGCCGCATAATTTTTTTTCCTCTAAGGAAGGTAATTAGAGGTGTTTCTAGTATGCTGGTTTTGCTAGAAATTGTCTCAAAGTGTGTGAAGCAGGTTACTGCATCTTGGTGAAGTTTCGTTTTCAGTACAAACTTTGTTTCGTTTTGGATTTAATAAAAAGGTTTTTTCATCGGCACTAAAAATTCGGTTGGGAACATCCAAGATATCCGCCAGACCTTTTTCTTATAGATGCGAATGTACATGTGAAAACCGTTGTATCATAATTTCCTTTGTTACAGAAGCATGCGATGATATAAGGTTTTCAAGGAGCCTAAAAGATAGGCGTGGGTTCCATTTAAGAAACATACTAAACCACTTTCGACCAAGGTGGTCATCTGCGAAGGGATTTTCCCTGCCCAATCCTTTTAATATGAGCTGGACGCTTTCAATAAGTGTTCACCTAAGGCAACAGGAAAACCCAATTTTTCCATGTCACAAGCCAACTTTCTTCATCGCAGAACATGATAGAGGAGGGCCCCGCTTTATGCTTCTATTGGGTATTTTCCTGTCACTTTACACAACAGCGTTGTTCTACGAACATTATTTTTACGAGCAGCACTAGCTACACAAATCCCCATGCGAACGTCGTCGAGAGCTTTATCCTTATCCTCAGAACCATACGTTAAAACCTTTTTAGTGGGAGCCATCCTAGATTCCAGGAAACAGCCCTGAAAAATAGAAAAATGCCGGTGATTCCAATAGCTGACATGTTTTGTTTCAGTACCTGACACCCCCTGTCAGCTACTGGAATATATATCCTACGTTAAAAATAGAATTAAACGGCGTAGAATAGGTAACAAAATAGAAAGATTAAATAAGGAAAAAATGGATAGAAGAAAATTATGAGAGGCAAGAGTAGTTGACAGGGCCTGTCAGCTATTGGTGATGACCCATTATTAGGATCCAGTACCTGACACCCATTGTATTTCCTAATTCACCATGAAATAAGGTTCAAAGACTGATAAAACACAATCTATAAATACTCATTACGAGTAACAACACACTAATTTGAGAATAAAAAGGAATAAGTAAAGGAGAGAACATGAAACCTACCTTGGTGTCCTAGTCGGGTGTCTTCTGCTTGTAAGGCTCTGAACGACTGACGGAGAATGTGCAGTTGTAGTGGCCGTCTTTTATTACAATTACCGCCTAAATAAAACAGAGTAGACAAGCTAACTATGAGGAAATACTAACAGAAGCCATGGCTTTAAGAGAGGTGGATCTAAAAGGCCTTGAAACTTCATTATTTCTATTTTTCGAAGAGGCTGTCAGCTACTGGTGCACCTGTCAGCTACTGGTGCGTTTACCCTATTAGGTCATTCCATGCGAAATGTCCGTTTTCATTATTTCAGTTATTCAAAGAGAGATTTGTGAACTTCTATTGTTTAAAACGTTTATGTTTACAGGTTTTAATGAGTCGTTATTAATCCTCTATTATTTTAATAATATTTACTAGTAGATCAGTTCAATTGATCGCACATTGTTTATTATTTTAGAGTACTTTTTTTTATGAGTTTAAACTAGGACACTCGACAGCCTAAGGTGCAATAACTATTACCACGGCGTTCAGGAAAGAGTGTTGTAACGACAAATTCCAAAACAAATCCTTATCCAAAAACACAACAACTTTATTATTATTATTATATATATTATTTATGCCTTTTAAAAAAATATTGAGTATCATGCTACAGAAAAATGTAAAAAGCGATCAGAGTGCTGGGGGAGGAAAATAGTCCCAGCCACCTGAGTGAAAGCCAGGAAAAGAATTGCCGGCTCATACCCGGCATATGAGTTCTGTGCCAGGCATTGGGTACGCTGCTTCGGAGTGCAAAGCGTTAATCACTCGTCCGAAAGCAGTAAGTATTACACAATAATCCTGTTTTTATGAGAATGGCTGAACTTCTATCAGGTAACCATCAATAATTACGGCATTACGAATCGAGTTGTCATACCGTTTTGCCATCTTAAAAAAAAAATAAAAAAAATAAAAATAAAAAAGACCCGCTATTGAAACACCAAATGGAGATACAGAGCCAAGTTCATGGTTTTTGTATTTTTGAAATTTATATCAAGACCCTATCTAGGAGGCTATAAACAAGTCAAGGGACAGCGTGTCAATATTAAACAAAGACATCAACCACGTTCAACCAGCATTAAAATTTTCAACCACCCACTCTTTGAGAACCCCACCTTCCTTAAAAATATATTACTTTATAATATTTTCACAACTTTTGTTTCCAACGGATCGAACATCTCACAACGCCCAAAAGAGGACCATCTCCCACCCCGATCAACCCAATGATCAGTTAATTATCATTTAATAGTTCAGGTAGCCAGGTGTATCAGCGAATCCTCTAATACCCCACACCCTGAACCGGTTGGCCAATCGTCATAACCCCCCGATCTTGCACAAAGGGTGTCGGAGGGGTGACTTAAATAAAAGATACCTTTACATACACATACCGGTGTATGCACATACACAATCCCGCCCCTTTGTAACAATAGCCAAACCATCCACTCCAATGATATATACCGCCACTCCAAAAGATTTAGTGGCTTTTAAAGTCCTGTTGGAGCTCTATTTGCTTAGCGTTTCTCAATGGCAACAGCAATAAATTTCGTCATATATAATATTTACACAGGGGGGAGATTTATGGAGGCATATCAAGGGTGCTTAGGATGTTAGGCAAAGTATTCGAGATTGTAGATTATCCAGTACATTCAATCATTGACAATTGGTAAACATGAATGGAAGCAGTTACTCCATAATCGCGTTCCTTATACAATCGATAATCCAAAGGAATTATTTAGGGGGAAAAAAAGAGAGTTGGGTGAAGTCATGAACCCACTACACAGAGGAACTGACAAGTTGATAATTATGTTAGTTTAACCAATGACGATAGACAGAAGGCTTTTAAGGACTAGGGAACAGAATATTAACGAAAAAATAAGCCAATTTAATACAAGTTATAAATTTAAGCCTAGGTACTTCTAATCGTAACATTAACGATAGATTCCTTTAAACATTACAAAATTTAAAAAAAAAATTGAAGAACCCTTTTCTTAAACATTTTTGAGGACTGTCATAAAAGTTGTTGTTCAAACCACTGCTAAACCTAGTAAGAAACAAATATGTATTTATTTTTTTTAACATTAATTAATTAGTATTATTACATCATTAAAAGTTTTGAAAATTAAATATTTAAATTGTCAATTTTGAACTTAATGAATTAAACCAGTACATTATTATTTTATTTTATTTTGTTAATAAATATTATAATGCATTACTATATACAAGTTCTGAATACAATATCATTGAGTAATAATATAATTTTTAAATCACTGTGATCCTAGTGGTTTCATCCCCTTGATGAGTAGCAAAGAGTTCTTAAAATCTGTATCTATTTTGGTCAGAGGATAACTAAAAATCTGGTAGTTAATTATAGCCAGACAATGTTCAGTTTTGTTTCATAAAAATTGCATCTTGCTGAATCCTTCCTGTATGATTTCAAATGGAATTAAAAGCCATGACTATCAATTCAAATGTAAAATAATGCTTAAATCTAACAGTAAACAGTGGAGCTATCTTCATACATCTTCCATCCTTCTTAATGTACATTTTAAATCTAGATTTAGAATTTAACTTATAATATTTTAAACATTAAAAATGATTAGTATGATAGTGTTTCTATTAATTACGATTAGTATGATAGTAGTTCTATTTATGTATTAAATTAAATTCAGTTTATTAAATTAAAAATAATGATAATAGTTTAAAAAATATTATAATAATATTAAAACTATCCTATAGCAGAATCAATTACTGGTTGATCTGAATCAAATTTATAGGTTAGTTATGAACATTGATATTTAAAAAAACAAAATCCTGGTAAAAAATATGACAATCTTCACTTGAATTTTTAATATTGTTAAACAAAAATCAAGAATCTAATAATATAACAAAAACAATCCTGCTAAAAAAAAAAAATAGCCAATATATAGACTGTATTGCATAAAATGTAAGGTTTAGGATGAAAAAATAACAAATTGATGACTATAGTCACAACATTTTAATCAAAAGATTGATTATAAAAAAAAAAATACAACAAAACTTCGAATTTCAAGTAAAAATAATAAGCAAATTTTCTTAAATCTATTAAAGATTACTCATTTGAAGATTGAAAGTTCAAAACTCCTAAAACTTGAAATCGTTTCTAAGT
This sequence comes from Euschistus heros, assembly GCA_003667255.2. Classification (NCBI taxonomy): domain Eukaryota; kingdom Metazoa; phylum Arthropoda; class Insecta; order Hemiptera; family Pentatomidae; genus Euschistus; species Euschistus heros. Next base: position 2,050,335 of record RCWM02000183.1, on the reverse strand, counting down.
AGCCACTGACCAACCAGGGTCCAATTTTTAAAATATAAGTAAAAAAAAAAATTTATTAATTTATAATTAAGTGAAATATTGATAATGTGAATAAAGATATCTATATTTAAATGCTTGTGAGAAGAATTAATAAAAAAAATCTTACTTGGAGAAAGAATTTTATAGAAAACGAGGAACATGATTTTATTAATTATTATAATTATATTAAACTCTTCCATTTTTATCATAGATGTCAAACCAAAAACCTGACATTTCATTTTATACAATGTACTAGATCTATAAAAAATTTATGAATTCTTAATTATTAAAAAAAAATTGATAAAAAAATAAAAAATAATACAAATGATAGTGAATACGTGTAAAAGGTTAGTTATTATTTTTAAAAATTGTCTTACCTATTTTCTGAGTGACAATCGTAAACACGAAGATGAACAGCACAATACACAAAAAACTGTGAGGTGGGAATATGGATTTTTCAATAGGAGAAGGAAAAATTGCTAATCATGACAATAAGATCTCAAAAAAGTTATTTGTAATCTTATTATTTTTTTATTTAGTGATAAGAAAAGGATCAGTCTCTATAGTTCTATCAGTCTGGTCAGATACAGAGTCTAACTTCCAAAGCTTCAAGTTAATAATCAAAATTTTAAGAAACCAATTTATAACAACAAAAAAATCTGAACCTTTGAAACAACGTTCAAGAATGAAAACAGTGATAACCATGTTTAATTATGTATTTTTTAAAAATATTTATATAAATAAATGATAATAAATATGATATGAACAAAAAAAAATTTTGGACGTTTATAATAAACTATAAACCATCATCTAATGGTGCTTATGGTCCTTGTAGAACCCTGGCCTCCTCTACAATACTCTGCCATTCAGACCTATCTTCGGCAGCCCTTCTCCATCCTCTCACACCCAGAGTCCGAAGATCATACTCCACATCTTCAAGCCAACATAGTCTTCCTCTCCTTCTCTTTCCACCCAGGCCCCTCCAACATCATCTTAGGGAGCCTACTAGTCTCCATTCTTTGCAAATGCCCCAGCCATCTTATTCTGCCTCTTTTTATATTGGCTGCATATAGAGTATTCCGTTCTTCATTTGTTCTCATTCGCAAAATATTCAGTCCATATTTGGTTGGACCATATATTTTTTGAAGGATTTTTCTTTCCCACGTTTAATACTTTTTCCTCGTGTGATGTCCGGGTCCATATCTCACTCCTGTACATAACAACCGGCTGAAGGATCTATAAATATAATACTAAATTACCATATCTATTAAAAACATAAGAAATTACTACATAAATTTTCACTTAAATCTATTCAACATTGAATAGATCTGAAGATCCAGATATCACCATTTACATTATCTCCATCAAGATACCTCATTTCTTGCATTCCGTTCTATAAAAATTCTTCCAATCACATTAAAATGCTGGTGGTAGGCTTGTCCATGATTAATTTTATACTTGCTGGTAAAATAATTACCTCTTAACAAAACTAAATCAATAATACTATATATCATAAATATACTTAAAGTCACTTTAAAGGAAAATTTAATTATAAATGCAGTCTCTCTGCTCTAACGAGGATGCTATGTGAGGAGTTTATCTTGCTTAGGAAGTTATAATCCAGAAAGAAAACACTATCAAATAACTTATAATGAAAACTAGGTCCATTAGAATTCACTGCAATTACTATCCCTCTTGGGATCCACGAAAGCCATTAGGGCAAGGATTCCAGAGCACCTGGTTCAAAAAGTCATGGGTTCAAATCACTCCTAGATAAATTAATATTTATATCGTGGCAGTCAAGCTAAATGAATCTTAACAATACCACTGAGGCTAGGACAGCAACCTCTTGGTAGATCAGAAGACCCACTTGTTGGTATAATCCCCCCTTCCAATACCATTACTAGCACCATTTCATTTTTTCCATCTAAGATAAAATATCAACAACTTCCAATTCCTATATGTTTTTCCTGTTGTAGATGTTGCCATTCCTCGCAAGCCCAGCTTCTTATATTGTAAGAAATTTGTGAAGATTCAGGATGATCTACCTGATATAATATATGTATGTACGTGTGTGTGTGTGTGTGTGTGTGTGTGTGTATATATACACACACATACATATTATATCACCATTCTATATAAGAGGTTACAAAAGTACAGTATTATATAGAGCTTGAGATTGATAATAAAATTTACTTATATTCAATCATTAATTATATCATTCAGCCTTGGCATAACAGACATATATGTTTTATATATATATATATATATATATATATATATATATATATATATCCCCCCGTATGGCTTCGCCCGCTCTCATAAGTAAAAGAACTTAGATAATTTTAACTAAAAATTGAAGTTTTATCTGTTAATCGATAAAAAATCTTGTATTGTAGCATAAAATTTAGGATTGTTTTCTCAATGATATTTTTACACATAGCAGTAATTTTTAACCTGGTTACACTGATTAGGTGGTTGAAGATATAGTAAAAGGATAATTAGATATTCAATTTTTAATTTTATTCTATGAGTTAGTAATCCAGATGGACAAACTACTAAGAAACTTGTGGATAATGGACTGCATTATGAGTGCTTACTACACAACGCCCATAAATCATATTTGCACACACAATATAAAAAATAAAAGAACTGAAGTTTAATTTAATAATAATTTTTATTCGGCAGAAATCATCTGGTTGGATTTTAATTTCAAATCATAAAAGTATATGAGAATAAGGCAAACCTTGTTTCTATCACTCAATAGTGTGCATTTAAATTTTAATCATTGTATATTTTATTATTACTAAACCTTCCTATGATGAAGGATGTAGTTAAAATTTGCTGCCAATAGGTCCAGTAGTTCTTCCACTGTGAACTCAATTGCAGAATGGCGCTAACCACATATCGCTCGATTTTCTAATTTCACTGGGATCTACATATGTTGTAATTTTTTTAAATAATTCGATTGAATTAAGTAAATTTTGCTATCAATCTCAATCTCTATATAAAACCGTACTTTTGTAAGCTCTTATATAAAATGGTGCTCGCCATCTATCAGTCAATTTTCAACTTCACGGTTATCCACATATTATTATTTTTTTTAGTGCTAAATTAATTGAAAATCAGTGGATTTTATTATTGCTAAACCATCCTGGAGCTATAAAGATGATGTAGTTAAAAATTGGTACAGATTATTTTAGTAGTTTTTGCGGTTAGTGATCACAAACAAAAAATGGCTTGTCCTTTTATATTTACTCAATCCAATTCTATGAAGTGAGCTGCTTCCATTGAATTTTGGACCCTAATTTATTTATAATTTTTAGTAATTTATACTGTTAAAACATCTAAATGTCAAGATCTGAAAACAGGACCAATGAAATAATTAATTGCATATATTTCCTTATTCTCAAGTCACGGTTTCCTTAAATGTATTACCTCATTTCTAGACAGATTTCCAATCTTTGGCAGATTATTGCTTAAGATGTTACCCAAAGTACATAAGTTAGAAAGTTATTCAGAATATTTAATAATGATAATAATAAATTAAAAAAAAAAGGATGTCAGACAATAATCGATATCCTATACTTGTTCAACCAGAGGCTTTTACATACATACATACATCAGTGGCTCTACATCCCATCACCGAGACTGGGCCTCCTCCAAAAGCTTTCACCAGTCAATCTGTTCAGCTGCAGCAGCTCTATCTTGATAAACTTTACCAAGTCTGTATCCCCATACATACCAGCTAGTTTGGCATTTCTTCTTCTTCTCCAAATTTCATCCTTTTTAACAGGACCAAAAATCTTTCTCAAAATTGATCTTTCAAAGATCAGAAGCCTATTTTCATCCTGTTTCTTAAAGGCCCATGCTTCTGATCCATAATTTAAAACAGGACGGACCAAGGTTTTGTAGAGGGTGATCTTGGTCCTGTTAGACAGGATTGTTAGACCAGAGGCTTAATATAAACATACATATATATATATATATATATATATATATATATATATATATATATATATATATATATATAATATATAATTTTTTTTTTTTAATTATAATGTATGTGAATTGGCTAACAGTGTTTAAAAAACTGATTTTCATTTTCAATCTATTAGCCACCTAAGCCCTATTTTTAAGTCCTTACAAGCAAAATCTTTTTACCCTGAAGTTATTACACCGAATGTTAAAAAAACCCACTAATAGATTTGGAAAGAAACAGATAAATAATAGATTTGGAAAGAAATAGACAAACATAAAGTATAACAAGCAACTTATGTATTCATTTTATAAGATATTTGTAAGACTAAATATTAAAAATAAGAGTTTTTTATTTTCATTTAAGAACATTTGTCATACCCTGAGGCAATTAATTGCCCCTCCTTGGAAGGATAAATGGCCTCAAATATGTGAGAAATAAATTTTGTTTAACAAATGAATAATAAAGCTATCTGCATTAATGGAAAGTGAAAAATATGGAGAACATGCTGGAATGCTTTACAGTGGATGAAATCATTGTTTAAAATTAATTTAAAACCAGTTTGAAGAATCCAGTAAAAAAAAAAAAAAAAAAATAGAATCATGTCATTAGTAGAAAATCATTTAACTAAATAGTAAATAGTCATAATATAATAGATGAATGGAGAGAAACTTTATATTAGAATTTAGGAAAAATATCTGATATTAAAATACATAAATATTATTTTTTTTTAAATAATACTGTTTCAACAGGTTCAGACGAGTAGGAGAATATAATATAAAACGAGAATCATGTATAAAAGAAAGAAGTAAAGATTCGTTATCAGGATAAACTTACTATAACTAAGGAATAAATTACGAAATAATTAGCTATGGATGTAAGGAACATATCTCGGACATCATGATTGGGAAAGTAGGATCGTTTGTTATATCAAAAACGTTGGTCGACGAATCCGGCACACTAAATATTAAATAAATTTTTTCACTTAACGAACACTATATAATAACAATTAACTCACACACGACCGATAAAAACTGATCAGTGACCTAACGAATTACACTCAACAAATTATTTTTAGAAAGGTCGAGAACCATTCAATTAGCGGGAACTAGAACATTTGTACCACCAACGCAACGCCAAATAATCAAAAATAACTAAAATTTTTAAAGTTCAAATGACTTTTTATTTAATAAATCAACAATAAGTTACGTTCTAATTTTTACTAGACGTGGAAATATATTACCCATTCTGTTTAAGTGAATTAATTTAATGTATACGCAATTATTTTTATATAGCTACCAAAATATCATTTAATCGATCAATCAGATATTTTTCGATTATGAAATTCAATAATAGAGATTCAAAATTTCTATAGCATCATTTTTAGTAACAATACTTAATATTTAATATAACTGAATGTTATTATTCGTGGTAATTTACCAAATGGAAAATAAAGGCGCTCGTTAGTTCTTTCTGTTTCCATCGTTTCATTAAAATTAACAGGTAAGGAAATTAAGAAAAGTTGACATCATTATAAAATCCTTTCATAAAGTTTATATCTGTATTTTTCAATAATTTACACTTCCTTGATTAAAATTAAATTGTATTACTATGTATATAATTAATTTTTCTTTACTACTCATCTATTGCTTATCAATATTTTACATTTTATATATTGAGGGTGTCTTTTCCAGAAAATACATAATCCGTCACTCAAGGGGACGTTTGGAGTTGTAACTCACAGATTTGACTGCCGATTTTTGTGTGGGTAGTATAGACCTATAATAGTAAAAAACTAGAGTTATAGCCGCCAATGGGCATTAGGAGCCAAGAAAAAAAAAAAAATATGAAAATCTCGTTTTATTTTTTTTTTCTCAGTCAATTTCTGAAAAAATGTAAATAATTTGCGCTATCTCACACATTTCGGCACAGATTAAGACCAAATTTTAAGGTCATCTAGAAGCCCTAAAACTGCATAGTTTAGCCCAAATCCGGAGGTCGCAGGATTTCCCTTATTGAAATATCTCAAGTTATAGCTGACCTCAGATTTTTTCATTCACATGAGTTTTTGTCCACTAAAATCTGGAGTAAATCCAATGTTATTCGCATGGATAAAAAGCAGAATGTATGCTGATTCTAGTGATGCTATTACTGTTGTAATCGGTTTGAACAGAGCAGTTGTTATGGCCGGTAGAAAATGTTGATGAACTTCAAAATTTTAACCTCCTCGAAAGGGGTAAAAAATCAGTATTTTTTGATTTTGATAAAATTTCACATGTAAGGGTATAATGGTGCGTTTAATCGAGATTTGAGGTCAGTTGTTCATGAAAAATAGTTTCTACTGATTTACAGTGGATTTCCTTGGAATTTTATTTTTTTGTCATTTTTAAGCGCCCTAAAGCCGGGTAGGGTCTTGAACATAACGAAAGTATTTTTTATATATCAAATAACATACATAACTGCAATTAAACGTGAAAGAATTATTTCTCTATCTTGACTGAAAGCTGAAAAAAAAAAATAAAACGTGATTTTCATATATTTTTCTCAGCTCCTAATGCCCATTGGCGGCTATAATTCTAGTTTTGCACTATTATAGGTCATTACTACCCACACAAAAATCGGCATTCAAATCTGTTAGTTATAACTCCAAACGTCCCCTTGTTAGTTATGAAAGTAAAATTTTTAAAATATTTTCCATAAAACTTTTAATAATCTCCTACAGATCAATTACTTAGTCATTACAGCTTTCTTAATACATCTTTCCTACAAATCCTTATAAATTAAATTTCACCTGTTAGTAAAACACCTGTGATTTGTTTATTTTTATTTTAATTGCATTCTACTAACTAAATACAGAAAGGTTAATACACAAAAAATTCAGGTCATGGGAACTACTCATCACTCTATATCGGAAGAATGGCTGGTAAGCTTTTTTAACTCATACATGTTTATACAAACAAGAGCTGATGCCTCATGTTACTTTTCTTAATAGATTAGTTGAAACTGTTAAATTTTGGTATTTCCCACATTCTGATTATTATTGAGGGTAATAGAAATGTAGTAAGATATCAACATCTCACCTAACTCAATATGAATAGATAACACTATGAAATTCTTATCATGGACAAAATTAATAAACGATGTAATTATTACTTTTTAAGTCAATATTCATGGGATAAACCTCGTAACTAAAACATTATAGTATAATATATTAATTGCAGGTAAAAGAATTATATGTTAGTTTTCTTTTTTCTTTTATCGATACATATTATTTACTATACTGCTGTTTTATTATAATTTACCTGCCGAAATAATAGAGTGCAATAAAACAAAACTTCTTCTTTTCTATAATTGCTTATAAATTTTAATTGGTTAATTTGCCATACTCTTTATATTCAAAAATGTCCATGTTGTAATCATTTGAAATTCCTATTTTGTATTCAGTAAATAAGGTAGCAATCTTATATTATTCCCAAACTTCATGAGAAATTGCTTCTCCTTAATTATGTAATACTACTAGTTTGTTTCTTTTTATTATAAGTATAATTTAAAGTGAGCTAAGGTCAATTCGTTTGAGTAAGAAGTACATTCTATAGACATATAATAATATCCTAAAAAAATTGTGTGAGAAAAAGGAAATCATGTTAACTAAAAGTATTGAATCAATTGATAAGTCTAGTTGTCATCTATTCACATTTTCTTAAATTTTTTTATAAATAATATAAAAAGAAGCATTTTAATGTTGGTGTGTCTTATTTATATGAATGTCTTTATTTTATTTTATGATGGACTAACATTGTTGAGTATAAGAAGGATTATGTTATAAGTAGTTGAGCCATCAGCTATAAACCGAGTATAAACCATACATGAGCATATAATACCATAATGATACGAGAGTTTGGTCTAGTTTTTATTTTTCTATCTAGAGGTATTCGACCTGCTATGATTCTTAATCTCCAGGCAAATTCATTTTTTTCTTTTATTGATTGAAGTGTACTACATCTCTCAGTTGGTGGTACTTCAATTTTCCTGAGATACTGTCTCAAATGATCTATGTTACTAATTTATTGCCAATAAGTCCATTTCCTCATTTTTACTACTGATTTATTGTAGCTTTGTTGTGGTTAGTATATTGTTCTGTTCTTCACCATGTCTTCCTCAATGTGTTATTAGCTAAAGTATAACTTCCAGATTAGCTGCTTAATCTTAAGATAAGGTAAGGTATGTTAACTTTGATTTTAATTATTTTTATTAACAAATGTGTTTTTTTACATTAACCACAAGTAATATTAGACCTTATTTTCAGTTAAAAAGTCTAGTTAAAAATGAAGATAATGATTTCACCGACAGGCAGTTAAAAGACAAGAACATCAATTTTCCTAATTGGAAACAGACTGATGTAAGTTATAAAACCATTAAGATGAGACGATGAAGTTGATTATTGGGTTGTGCAGCCTAGGAGCCACAATAAATTGGAAATATTTAATTGTTTCTTTGATTGCACGCCTCAATTATCTAAATTCTACAGTCAAATAAACTAATCAATATGAACATTAAGCTAATAGTTCCTTTTAATAAATAGTTTACTTTTTGTAATGCATTGACAATGTTCTTAAAAATATCTATGAACATTTAATCTATTTTATCTTATTAATAGTTGTTTCAGAAATAATAAGTATTTAACCTTCTATTAATTAATTTTTATCTTCAAATGGACTTGAAGAAATAAGGAAATTGTATACTTTTGTGATTATTTTTATGAATATTTCATAACAAATTTTCTACATGAATTCATTCCTTTTATATCCATGTAAAGATTACAACTAACAGATTTGATTTGAGTGCTGACAATTTATGAATAGTTCACAAAGCTAATGAAAAGTTAAATCATAAAGAATTTATTGAAAAAATTATGTAATTTGTTTGTTTATTTCATATAACGTCACTTTATGCTGCTATGGCTAATCGGACGATGCTACGGTGGGAGTCCTAAATTTTGCCTATCCAGGTATAATTAGGATAGGGATCTTTAACGAGTACCTGACATCGCACAGGCTCGGGACCCCCATTTTACGTCCCTTCCGAAGGACGGCATAGCTAAGGATTATTTACTCCCTTTAAAAAATCCTAAGGTCATCTGCCGGGCTGCGAACCCGCGATCTTGGGTTTAGTAGGTTGCTATGCTAACCACTACACCACAGGAGACCCCATTATTATGTAATTTGGTGAGGAATTAGATTTTACTTTTTATGTTACTTTTTATTACCATGTAATTCTCAGTCACTTATTATAAACAAAAAAAAAATTTAAATGTGTGAGATTGGTTTATTCATGGTTGCCACACCATTCTCTTCTTCAGATAGTTAACTGTATTTTTAATATACTGTATTATATGTTAATATTGGGAGTATTTTGAATATTAGATATAGATATAGATCTTATTGGTGATTATAGTTACAAATTTAAGAACTTCATTGAAATATTATTATTGGGTGTAGTTCCGCAGACGCCCCCATTTTCAAATGCCTATTTCTTCCATGTCACTCCACCAAAACATAAATCCAATTAGTGCTATTTAATCTACATTTGACAAATTTTTTTTTAGTATTAAACTCATTGAAGTGTTTTAAGTTATCCTGTAGAAAATATTATGTTAAAAAAGTTGGGGGCGTCTGCGGAACTATTTACCTTGGGAAAAAATATTATTTGCAAGATTTGATTATAATTAAATCTAATAATTCATTGAACACATCTTTATTAGTGTCTCTAACAGCTCGTCTCCAAAAATATTCACACAAGTATGAATATAAATTTTGGGAATGATTTCCGCCCGCATGTATTCCTCGCTTAACTGATCTCCATGGTGATTCTATGTTTTGAGTGTGGGACAATGAATTAGGATCTATAAAATGCAAGCTATGGTTCATTGTCTGGTGGGTGTGTCCCAATTTTGCAAGCTTTGTTTAGCTTCTCCATTTGTCTGTAATGATAGTGCTTCCCGGTTTGACATTTTTTATGACCAGAGGTAGCAAAGTTGCAGCATCACGCTTATTGTGGGGGCAAATTTCCACCCAGAACTTCTTTTGCACATCCCGTTCTATCATCCCTAGAATCCAACTCCCGTCCACAATCCTTCCTCGATTATATTTTCTTGCCACAGTGATATTAACAGTTACAATGATTATTTTTACTCAAAGGATTATTTTGTCGATATAGCGGGTTTAAGATTAGAGATTAAATCGGTGACGCAATAAAACATAAACAAAAATGTCCTTGAATTTTAGTTGTAACCTACGATAATATTTTAACATCATTTTACGTAGCAAAAGGCTGGGGGTGTCTACGGAACTTTTTCCCTTGGTAAATAGTTCCGCCGACGCCCCCAACTTTTTAAAATTAATATTTTCAACATAATAATTGTGTACACTTTAAATAATTAAGTATGAGAAGAAAATTGGTTAAATGTAGATTAAATAGTACTTATTGGCTTTATGTTTTGGTGGAGTAACATGGAAGAAGTAGGCACTTGAAAATGGGGGCGTCTGCAGAACTACACCCTTATTATTAACAAATATAAACATACAAAAAATAAGGCAACTATGAAAGCAACAAAATAAGACCCAAAGTCAATTCAAGTAATTCAGAAGAGAAAATTTAATCTTTAGAATGCCTTATTAGAATATTTCAATATTTTTATTATATTAAAAATACCAAACAAACCTAGATCAAAGTGTATGTTGAAGTAGAGAATTTATAGCTAAGCTGTAATAAACAAAAAAAACATTTATCTGTTTATTTATCCCCAATAATACATTCTATTGGTTCATATAACTTTGTATTTACAATCAGAATAAATATTTAATAGAAATAAATATTTTTGTTATTTAGTACAATTATCATTAAATAATAATAAAAGTATAGTTGACTGTTAAGATGAATGGTGAAGAAGATAATCAGGGATGCAGTCAAAGAGAAATATGTACTTTAATCGTGTGCAGGTCTACTTGAGGGCCACTGAACCACATTAGAGAGGAAACGAACGATAACCAAAGCAAATAATTGCAAAGCAGGTCGAAACGTGGGCAAGCATTAAAGTATTTCTACTTAGACATGGTGTTTCTCTGACTGCACGCCTGATTATCTTCTTCTTCATTAAAGAATAATATGAAATGATAAATTTATAACATACACATTCTTAAGCTGTTTTAAAAAATATTATTTCTAAATTTTCAGATAAAATTTAAAATAAAATATTACTTTTCTTTTTACCTTCCTCCTTGGGCATTTTATTTCTGCTAATATAATGAAATCCAGCCATCATTGCCAGTAGAGGAGAGTAATTATAATGTTTACTTTTACTTTGTTATCAATCTTACATTTCCAACCTAAGGTATTACGTATCTGGTAGTATATGCTATTCAGCTTTCTGATTCCATTAGATATATTTTGGTCTATATGACATGATTTGATGGTAACTTTTTCAAGATATGCATAATTCTCAACCAAAATAATAACCAATCCAAAATTCAAGTTACTCTCAAAGTGATCTTCATGTCTCCATGAAACCAATCTGTATTACTTTTTTCTGCATTTATATCCATCTCTTTTCTTTCTAACTGCTACTGCCCCCCTGCAAGTTTGGTATTCATTGAGGAATCAGAAATATATCATCTACGTAAATTAAGACCTGTGCAAGAACAGTTCTTCAGTTTTGTCTATTTACTATCCTTCCAGTTCTTTGTTCACTTATTTTCAGGTTATCATAAGTATGTTGAAGGGGAGCTAGCTTATTCTGAATAATCTGATCATTCCTTTGGAGATTTGATAAGTGAAAATAATAATTGCTATTATTTCATCCTGTACATTTTTCGATCTCAGGGCATTCTATATTCCATTTTTTTATGTTTTTTTCTCAAGCCTAGTCCAGACTGTAAACAAATGTTTTGGAATATTATTGAACATGTTCCCGAAATGTTTATAAACAGTTCCGAAACAATGTTCTGTGTCCAGACTTGAGTCAGTGTTTCTCCAGTTTTTACATGTCGAGTGAGGCAATTGCAGGACTTTGTGCTGCCAATTTATTTCTTTTACTTAACAGGCAAACGAATAGAATAAGGAAAAGAATGTGGTGGATACGAAAAGCACTGATGGAAGGCACCAGTTATAGCAATGACCTTATGAGAAACCTAAGTTAAGGACCCACTATAAGGACACTGTTATACTATAAAACTGTGCTCAGGAACACGTCCAGACTTGTCACAACTTATTCAATGTTCCCGTGTTTTCCATCTCCAAATGGAAATAAGGAACAGATCTGATTTTGTTTCACAACATTTCTGAACAGTTCCGAAACAAATCATAAACAGATTTGAGCTGTTCAGAAACATCGGGAACATTGTTCCTGAACACTGTTCTGAAACATTTGTTTACAATCTGGACTAGGGTTCATATTTCCAATATAACAATATATGATCTTTAGTTTGTCTTTAAGGCAGTTGTTCTTAATAGAGATTTACATTAGACAGATTTATATTGTCTATGAGATAAAAGCAATATGATATAACCTCATAGAGACCCAAGTTTCTTTTCAAGAATTGATACATAGAGCTAAAAGACAACCTAAGAGGGATATATTGGCCTATTTCTTTTATATATTTTCTTAGGCATCCCTTTATGAAAACTAGTTATAATCCTTTATAAAACAATGATATAATCCTCACCAATCTTTGAAGATGACTTTATCCTGAAACTCTCTTTTGAAGAAAGCTTGCAAGGCTTTGACAACACTTCTTAATCTCCACTTTTAACAATCTCATATCTTATTCTAATCATTCCAGCTGCCTTTCCTTCCTCCAGTCTTTTGATATCTGTATTTACTTCCTATACATTTATAACCCCATAATAGTCATTGTATTAGATCTCATCCCTTTTATTCTCCACATCATCAGTATCTCCTAAAATCTCCATTGGAGCATCTCTGCTTTCCTTGTGATAGTCACTCTTCACATTTGTAGGTTTTCTTCCAGAAACCTCACCTCTTATTATCCTGATAATTTATTTGTAGATTATGGCTGAAGTTCTCTAAACACATTCCTTTTACCACCCTTACTACTATTTTTTTCTCATTTCTTCTTCAAAAACACCAATTAAAAGTTTGAAAAATAATTACTCTTGATCACAAAAAAATTCATTAAATAATACTTTAATTTATTTCTTACAACCAGTAGTTTGAATTTTTAAAAACCTACCCAAGTATCAGATATTTCATTGTTTTAAATTTATTTTTTAGTTTTTGAAGTACCTGCTATTGACGGGTAATGAAATCGACTTGAAAAAAGTGCTTTGCCTTCATCTTTTTGCCATTACAGTCCCACCCAAAGCATGTAAGAGGTTAGTATAATTTAATTTTAATTTATATAGAAGAATATCTATTATATTTAAATCAAATTGAAAACTCAAGAACATTGAATTAATATTGTATTAATATTGGAAATGCAAAGTAATTTTAAGATAAGAATGATCTAAATGAACAGTTAGTGCTACATTTCTCTAGCTGCCTAAACTGTAAAAAAAAAAATATATAAATATCTCTTTTTGGTAATACACTGATGATGTATGTGAAGAACACAGTTGTTTGTTTTGTTTTTTTCAATGAGCTAAAACAACAGATTCAGTTAATATAAAGCTACAATAATTTTAAAAACCATTAACAATGCTACTTATAATGCATTATACTACAGAATAACTATTTCTTGTACCTACCAGAATCCAAAAATACACAATACCATGAGAAATAACATTCAAAGCAATAATATCAAGGTGCAAATAGATTTCTTTTTTAAATAGAGGGAGAATATAGTTGGTGGTAGAGATATATGGAAGAAGTAGTCAGGCTAAGGAACAACACATCTAGGTTAAAAAACATTTATGTTAGTGCCAAAATTTCATCCTGCTTAGTAAGCCTTCTTGGGGGGGTGGCAGTTGCAGCAGCTGGAGGTGGATGCACTATGATTGAACAACCATTTCCCATGTATCCCCTGTATTCCCATATACAGCTGCAACAGTAACCCTGAAGAAGGCTTGCAAAGAAGACCGGAAAGTTGGCTCTAAAACAAAAATGTTTAAACTCGACATGTTATTTTTCAACCTGACAACTTTCTCAATATTTTTTTTTAATTTATACAATTTTTTTTTGCTTCGACTAAGCAGCCTTGTTATTTATCCATATCAGTGGTTCCCAACAGATGGTTTGCGGGCACCCAGGGGTCTGGTGAGGAAGGGGTCTGAGGGACGATGACTCAGGGAAAAACAAACACTTGTCTATATATAGGGAGTCCTTGAAAATTTTTTGTCTGGAAATCTTGATCTATATTGACCAGGATAAACAAAAGCAATTAACCAATATTTTTTTCTAATTTTTAAAACATAAAGGTTGCTGAGATAAATTTATGGTATATTATAATTAGATTAAATTGATTGAAGCACTGCTCAATCTCTTACAAGTATATTATATAATAGCTCATATTTGTTTATCTTGTGTCATATTTATACTCAATAACTTAATGCTCAAATATATTTACAGAGAAGATCAAACAGTCCCGAAAATTCATGAGTTTACAAACTACACATTTTTTCTTCCTAACTACTATTTACATAAATCACATCAAGACCAGTCTTACTGCTCATGCTGGGAGGAAGAAAACAATTTGAAAACTGGTAAATTAAGATCTTATACTACTCATCTGGCAGTAAATGTTTCTATTGTCAATGTGATATCGTCTGTTTTGAAAGTACTTACAACATTAGATAATAATCTACTAAAAAAACTTGTTGCCATGAGCCATAGTTTACGTTTTATCAACAGATTACTAAGAAATGAACATTATAAGGCTTATGTACAAGTGTTACAACTCTCTGGACTTTTTCATGAAAAAAATAAACTGAGGACTGAGGAATGTTCAATAATCAGAGCCAGATCCAGGTTGGTTTCCGAAGTAGCTCATATAAAAAAGAATATGGTGTTTATGATTCCGATTCCAACTATTTCTTCAGAGAATCTGTTTGTGCTTCCAGCAAGTTTACATGAAAAAAAGAAATATGCTAATGATGAAGAAAATACCATTGACCTTGCAAATTCAGTTTATAATAATTTGAGAAAAGCTACAAATCCAATATTACGTAACTTAAATTTAAAATTTTTACCTATTTATGATGAAAACGGTAATTTCGATTATAAAAAAATGAATTCATGTATGAATTACATAGTAAACTGTAAACTGTACCTTTATTTTTTATTCTTTTATTATTTATCATCTAGAGTAGTGAGTTATAATTTCTTCATTAATAATTATCAGTTTCCTTACTGGAAACAGAGCTTTATTTCTCATGTCTGTTTGTGGCCTATGAAGCATATTTTTTTTTTTTTTTTTCCCCATATTTATGAAAAATACGTCACTAGTTAAAGGGATTGATGGAAAAGTCTGGAAAGTGGAATAATCTTTATGCATACTTGAATACTTGATTCATTTTTTAGATGAGTTTATATTTTATTGGTTAAAAATGAAAATTAAAAAATGTTGATTCTTTTTATATTCATAATTTCTCAACTTCCAATAAAATTCCAAACATTATTAATTTTTAAAAAGGAGATGCAGTCAGGAGAAAAAAAAAACACATCCAAGTAAAAAACATTTTATGGAGTGCTGACGTTTGGACCTGCCTTGCAGTTCTTCTTCTGGACGGCCAAACCAACCAGTAGAGGGGGCAATCAACGGCTGCTAATGGAAATTTTGGCAATCCATAAAAAGTTTTCTACTTGGACATGTTTTCATTCTCTGGACTAAATCCCAGATTATCTTCGTATTATATTTCTTAACAGTTAACTATAATATTCTTATTATTCATTTTTAATTATCTCTTGGAAAAAATACAGTAAAATAATAATTATAAATATGTTTGTGATGAACTTTTTGACAGTTTAAAAAACCATATTAAGGCCTGTATGTGTGGGTGAGACATGGGTACTCACTAAAAAGTATTAAAAAAATGTTGAATGCCTGGGAAACAAAGATGCTATTTACTATCTTTGGCCCAGTAAAGGAAGTTGGTTGGTAAAGAATAAGGAAAACGGCTGGAGCACATTGTGAGAATGGAGGAAACAATGATCGCAAGGAAATTATTGGAGGGGAACCCTAAAGATGCAAGGAAGAGGGGAAGACCATGAAAAAGGTGGTTGGGAGGCGTAGAGAACAACAGGAGCCTGGGTTATAAAAGATGGAGACAGGTTGCTATGGAGAGAGAGGAGTGGGAACGAGTGGTTGAAGAAACCAAGATCCTTCGAGGACCATAGTGCCACTAAAGAAGAAGAAGAAATTTCAAACTTTTTAGAAAAAATAAATAATTTCTAAAAAGTCTTTATAAATTTCTCAGTCAAGTAAGTTATGAAAAACTTTAGCAAATAATTTTTTTTTCTCCTTCAAATTTAATATGAGATGAAGAAAATTGATTAAATTTAAAGAAAATCATCCAGAAAATAAAGCGATGCAGTTCTGAATAGTTTTAGTGATTAAAAAAAAAAGAATAAAAAAATTAGATCATATATTTAGTAATTAATATTTAAATAATCATAAATATTGTCATTGAATTCAATTTTCAATGCTTGTAAATTTCATTTATTATAGAAATTTATTAACGTACATTAAAAAGATTAAAATATTTAGCTTAGTTTCCATGCTTGAACTATGAAGAATTAAATTAATGGAATTGTAAATAATAGTTATTCAATAAACTTCTTATCTGTAAATTATATTATTTACATATTTTAAAGATTTGTTGGCTGCCTATTTTTTACATTTCAGTTTACATGAATAAGATTATTATAAATAATAAGTAAATATACAAAAGGAAAGCCATTTTTTGTTAGTGAGCAGTAAAGACCGGATTTTCGTGCAGTATAAACCATTGAAACTGCAAAAAAAACTTAAAAACGTGCAATAAAAAAAAAATCAAAACGTGTAAAAAGGTGTACTAAATAAAAAGATATTCGTTTTTATATTTTATTAGCACCAAGTAGACATAAAATAAAGTAAAATATTGAATACAATAAAATTAATATTTTTTCTTTATTTAAACTATATTATGTATTAAAATATTTAAATAAAAAACACTCTTAGTTAGGCACAATAATTATATGGCATAGTAAGACAGAAAATAGTACAAAATTCTATTGATTATCATCAAGTAGATACATAATATGTATTATGTTTTAAAATAATATATTTTAAATCTATCTTTTAAACTATAAAATACGAAAACAAGAACATTTTCTAGGGCAAGAATCAATTATTTAGACGATATAAACAATTCAATAAGACAAAAAAAAAAAAAAAAAAAAAAAAAAAAAAAAAAAAGAGAAATAAAGAAATCAATATTTTTCGTTAAAATTTACTGCAATGTACATTTCTAAATTTTGTTTCTGTTAAATTATACCTCCTGTCATCTAGGATATGTTTTAAAAGAGAAAAAGCTCTTTCTACATCAATACTGGTAATTGGACATTTTTTATAGGAACTTAAAATGTTTGGTGCCACATCTAAATCTGAACGTTTGCCATTTAAAACGTCGTTAAATGTTTGTAAAATTTTAAATCCAAGATTTTTTCAAATACGGTTTGAAATTTTTCATAAATTAATTTTCCTTTGTCGTTATTTACTGTTTCGAGTGTCTCTTCAACACTTAGTACGATATTGATTTGTTCATCTAACGATAGATTTTTCGCCTCTAAACGTTTTATTGCAACGGGAATTGGGCCAAAATGGGACCCTATGAATGCCAATTCGGACTTAACTGAATTGTTTTTTACAATGCTTTTTAATTTGGTGATAACAAGAGCATCTTCTTCCAAATGTTCTATTAGCTCTACATACCTATCCAAATTTTTGGAATAAAAAAGGGCTGCGTCTATCCAGGTTCCCCAACTGGTAAGAACTGCTTCCGGGGGCAAGGGGGCAATTCATTACATTCCTATATAAAGCCACTCGCTGAGGGGCTTTCAAGAAGATTTTTTTACCACAAGTTATTAATTTATTTACATTTTGGAAAACTTCACGTATTTTCTCGGCAAATCTATTAAGACCATGCGCCACACATGTTGTGTGAACCATTTTTGGGTAAAACACTTTAATAGCGTTCCCAGTTTTGAGCATATAAGGAGCTGCATCAGTTACTAAAAGTAAAACCTTATCTTAATGCCCGTTGAGGCCGAAAAAATTTAACAAACCGCGACACCGTCTCAAAATTAGTTTTTTCCAATTCTTTACAAGAAATTAAGTGAGGGGTAGGCTCAATTTCTGGGTGCAGAATACCAATTATTAATGCACAAATATATTTCCCTCTCGAATCTGTCGTTTCATCGACTAAAATTTAAATACAATTATTGGAAATTTCATTTTTAATTTTAATAAAGTCTGTTCATAGCAGATATGTAGACAATTTTTTCTTAGAGTGCTCTCGTCAGGTATTTTCTGTCCTGTATATTTTTCTAAAAAGTTTGTAAATTGCGGACATGACAGCTTGAATAGAGGAATATTGGAAGAGACTAATGCCATACACAAGGCCTGATTAAAAGAATTCTTCATATTGGTGCCACTACAGCTTTCTGTTATCAAAAGTTGAATTACGTTTTTTCTTTTCTTAGCGGCCTCAACTGCCTGTTTATGACTGCCTGTACAATAAAATAATAAAATAAAAAAATGTAGGTACACAGACTAAGATGATTTAAAGGTCAGCATAAATTGGGCAATTTAACTGTTTAGTCAAAATTAAAATTAAACGTAGGTAGTACATTAAATTATATTTTCTAGATTAGGATTCAGGAAATGCCATGTCATAATTTAAGTCTAAAACTTACTTGTTTGGCAGTGGGCGTCTACTTGCGATTTTCTATCAACACCCACGTTTTTGCAGCAAGATTCTCACAAAATGATTTTTCCATCAGTTTTTAGTTCTGGGTACGGCTGTATCCATCCCTTTAATTTGGAGCAAACACTACTTTTCCCTTTAGGCATGTTTGATATTGAATTGCACAACTTGATAGTGGCAGAAGAAATGAAAATAAAGAACTGAGAAATACAAACACGGCTACCGGATATAGGGAGAGGTGGGGTTGTTGAAAAACATAAAAATTCCCAGAAAATGCGGGACTCGAGAATTGAAAACTTCTACGCAAAATATTTAAACCGGTTTTAAAATAATGGTTTGTTTTATTCCTCTTGTTTTATAAAACGTAAAGTGCTTGTTTATATTTTATCCGCTTTGTTGACTGATTTTTTTTTAAATAACAGACAAATTCAAAAATAAAAACTTAAAACGTGCAATTTCATGCAGGAAAACCTTAAAACGTGTAATTTCGTGCATTAACGTCAAAACGTGCAATTTCGTGCAATATAAAACTAGTATAGAAATAACGTGGTTTTCATGATTTGAATTTCTATCCAAGTTTTAATGAATTTGAAGTTTGCAAAAAAAAGATGCAATTGCACGAAAATCCGGTCTTTAGTGATCAGTAATCACTAAAACTACTGGACTAATCTACCAAATTTTAACCCCCATCATCTTTATGGTTTAAGATATTATCATTTAGAGATTTTCAATACAATTTTTAATTAAAAAGCGATAAATATGTGGGGTGCAGTGGTTTGAAAATCGAACGATAGGTGGCGAAAAATATGATTCATGGGTTTTTTGTTGTAAGCCCTGATAATGCAGTCCATTATCCGCAAAAATATCTTAATGGTCTCTATCCATCTGGATTACCAACTCATACATTAGAATCAAATATTGGATGTTTTTGTTTTTGGATGTGGAAATGGTTTTACGTAATCTTCAACCACCTAACCTGAGCAATTTCAACCAGGTTGAAAATTAGTGCTATGCATGAAAATATTATAGAAGAAATAGGTAATGCTCAATTGCAATTTTTTTTTTTTTTTTTTTTTTTTTTTTTTTTTTTTTTTTTTTTTTTTTTTTTTTTTTTTTTTTTTTTTTTTTTTTTTTTTTTTTTTTTTTTTTTTTTTTTTTTTTTTTTTTTTTTTTTTTTTTTTTTTTTTTTTTTTTTTTTTTGCCAAGACTTCCATTGAAGTCCTATACTGGAGGGTTAATTCGCCCAGGTGGGATTCGAACCCACGACCTTCTGGAACTTCAATCATTAGTTAATAAAATGATCTAAGTTCTTTACTTATGATAGTGGGCAAAGCCGCGATGGGGGATGCTAGTAAATAATAAGTTAATAAAATGTATATATTTTTTTAACAAATATATAAATTTTTAGTTACATTGCTTTTCCATAAAATCTTTTATAAATAATAAACTCCACTTGTTTTATTCTGTGTTATAACTCATTTTTCATAATACTTATAAGTTTTTCAAATTTTAGTTAGGAAATAACATATAATGAACAGACAATGTATACTGAAGAAATCTATTGAGTGTCAATATTAATAGCCTCATTACCCTCTATAGCCTACGAATTGCAGCTTATTTTCAATTAAAGATAGTCTAAATAACTTAATCCAGCCCCTTTTTGGTCTTCTACAAAAGATTTCTGAGGTAACTGAAGCTTTCCGTCGTGCATATGACCCTTAATCAAATGACTGTGGGCTCCATGTCTGTCATACTATGTAACGCAAACGGACTAAATCAACACAGGACTGAAGTCGACATATACTTACACGACAAACGGATTGACATTGCACTAATAAAAGAAACACATTTAACACCACGAAATAAATTTTACATACCAGGTTACAAAATATATAGAACAGATCACCCAGACCATACACCTCACGGAGGTACAACCATCCTCATCAAAACTACTCTCAAACACAATCCATTGCAATTACCCATAACACCAGACATTCAAGCAACAGCCATCATACTAATAACCCGACACCGCAGCATTACGTTTGCTGCGGTTTATTGTCTTCAGAGATATGTTCTGACGCACACTATGTTCAGTGATTTCTTTAGACGTCTTGGTAGATGCTTTATTGCAGGAGGCGACTACAACGCCAAGGATCAGTCTTGGGGTTCACGACTGAGTACTCCACGAGGAAGAAACCTAAAATGTGCCCTCCATGAGCTTTCATTGGATACAATATCACCTGACTCACCTACTTATTGGCCAACTTCCAGAGAAAAAAATACCAGACTTACTAGACTTTTTCATTACCAGAGGACTTAGAACTATACCTTACAGCATAAATGCGAGCTCACATCTTTGTTCTGATCATTCCCTTGTGCATTTATTACTATTTGAAGAACCCTGTGAAGCAAAAAAAAAAGCCGACTCTTACTATTGGAAAAACTGATTGGAATGCATTTAGAACCTTTTTGAACGACTCTCTCTCAATTCCTTTATCTATCAAGACTGAGAATGAACTGGAAGATGCAGTAGAATATTTCACTCAGAACATACAAGAAGCTGCGTGGTCTTCTTCAGTTCCCACGCATAGAAAGTCGGAAAAACTACCCATTTACCCTCAATACATAAGGGATTTGATCAGAGCAAAGAGAAGAGCTCGGAACATATCGCAGACTGACAGATTGCCCTCAGACAAACGAATTTTTAATAGACTCAATAACGAACTCAAGCGACAGATACTAAAATTTAAAAGAGCGAATTACGACAATTACATTAGTAACCTTAAATCTGATGATGGGAGCTTATGGAGGCGCACTAGAAATCTTACCGGGCATCGTGAAGTCCAAGCACCCCTCCGAAAGGAGGATGGCTCTTGGGCCGTGACCGATGGAGAAAGATCAGAATTTTTGCTAAACATCTTTCAACTGTGTTTACACCACATACCAACTGCAATAACATTGAACATGACAAACATATACACAGCACTTTAGTTGTACCCCTTCAACTGACATTACCTCCACACCAGCTCAAGTTGCCGAACAAAAAAAAAAGTTACCGAAAAGAAAAGCTCCTGGCTATGATCTGATCACTGCTAGAGTACTCCAACAAATGCCTAGGAAAGCTCTAGTGTTCTCAACTACTATTTACAACGCAATACTAAGGACTACTCAATTCCCTCTACATTGGAAATACGCACATATTACAATGATTCACAAACTAAACAAAGATAAAAATATCCCCTCATCATACCGACCTTTTAGCTTACTTCCTGTCTGTGCCGAAATTTTCGAGAATTTATTATACAAAAGACTCTCTGATATACTAACAAACCTGAACGTAATACCAGACCATCAATTTGGATTTAGAACACAACATTCGACTATACACCAATTACACAGAGTTACTGACTACATATGCACGGCACTAGAGCATAAATTGTATGCAACTGGAGTATTTCTGGATATTGCTCAAGCTTTTGACAGAGTCTGGCACCAAGGGCTTTTCTTTAAACTAAAGAGGATACTCCCACCGACCTACTATCTTATTCTACAGTCCTTTCTTTCTAATAGATCTTTCTCTGTCCGTCAAGGATCAGAGCTTTCTTCTATCAAGTTGGCGTCAGCAGGAGTACCACAAGGCTCAGTGCTTGCTCCACTACTCTACATCATATACACACACGAAATTCCAATTAGCTCTGACATTCTTACAGCGACATATGCTGACGACACAGCAATTTTAACAAGAGATAAAAATCGGACTCATGCTTCACTGACTACAGCATTACTTGTCAAAATTACATGACTGGCTTAATATTTGGAAAGTATTTATAAATTACGACAAATCGCAACACATTACATTTACACTTCAACTTGAAACATGCCCACCAGTTTTTCTTGACAATACTCCGATTCCTCAAACAGACACTGTACACTACCTTGGTCTAACGTTTGACCGAAGAATGACATGGGGTCCACATTTAAAGAAAAAAAGTAAAACGCTTAACCAAAGACTAAGACTTTTATATCCACTCCTCTCCAAACGTTCATTTCTATAACTTAAACAAAAAATTAACACTTATACTTACTTACTGAAACCTGTTTGGACATACGCTTCTCAGATATACGGGACAGCTAAAAAGACACATATTAACAAACTCCAAATCTTCCAGGCAAAAACATTCAGAACAATTACAAAAGCCCCATGGTACGTAAGCAACATAACTTTACATACTCATAAGGTATAGTTGACTGTGATGTATATAGGAGATGTAGATAATTAGGGTAGGCAGTCAAAGATATTCAGCTGATCAAAATAAAATGTTTATTTTATTTTAATTCTTAAAGCCACTTAAGAATTAAAATAAAATAAACATTTTATTTTGATCAGCTGAATATCTTTGACTGCCTACCCTAATTATCTACATCTCCTAACTTTACATACTCTCAGTTAAAGAACAAATACAACAGTTAAAGAACAAATACAAACCTACTATAAATGATTCCACGAAAAACTACATGGACATCCTAATAAACAACTAATACACTAATAAACAACATGGCCACAACACATATTCCCGACAACACACAGAGAAGACTAAAAAGGAGCTTGATGAGAGACCTCCTTGACTAAAATAAAAAAATAAAATAAAGACTGGAGGTGCCGCAGTGTTCTGCTCCCTCTCATGCTTTTCAAGCCATTTAAAATCGTACAGAAAATTCACTGGTTGTCAAATTTTAATTGACAGGTGTGAATAAATATATAAAGAAAAAAAAAATAATAAGATTCAAAGATTAATCTTCACAACATATATAAAATTTTACTTTATTCTCCATAAAGTCAAAAAAAAAAAATTATAAATATATATTTATATCATCTCTCTCTCTCTCTCTCTCTCTCTCTCTCCCTCCCTCCCCTCTCTCCCTCCTCCTCCCTCTCCTCTCTCTCTCTCTCTCTCTCTCTCTCTCCTCTCTCTCTCTCTCTCTCTCTCTCTCTCTCTCTCTCTCTCTCTCTCTCTCTCTCTCTCTCTCTCTCTCTCTCTCTCTCTCTCTCTCTCTCTCTCTCTCTCTCTCTCTCTCTCTCTCTCTCTCTCTCTCTCTCTCTCTCTCTCTCTCTCTCTCTCTCTCTCTCTCCCTCTCCTCTCTCTCTCTCTCTCTCTCTCTCTCTCTCTCTCTCTCTCTCTCTCTCTCTCTCTCTCTCTCTCTCTCTCTCTCTCTCTCTCTCTCTCTCTCTCTCTCTCTCTCTCTCTCTCTCTCTCTCTCTCTCTCTCTCTCTCTCTCTCTCTCTCTCTCTCTCTCACACACACACACTCTCTCTCTCAATTGTAAACCTCACACTGTTTAAGTCATAGAAGACGTTGCTTCGATAATGATGATGATGAATTGAATTGTAAGACAAAAAAACCTCTCGTCCAACTCATTTTCAGTCTTTACAATGCTACATCTTTGATGCCATATATTGACAATTATAGTAAGACCTCAATAATCTGGACAGGTTACCATCCAGAGGATGTGGTAGTATAGATGATCCCTGCTCCACAGCAGTGTTGCTATTTTATGATTGCCCTCGCCACACATCTGCTGACAAACTTAAAACTGAGGATGGATCTTAGTTTCCAATGTTTCTTCCTGCCAACACAATGGCACTCATCTAACCAATGAATCAGAATGTCATTTCGGCCATTTAAATGAATTATAGAAAGGTTCCTCTTCGGAACATTCTTGCTGATGAAGGGGACCTGATGGCTGTTTTAAAAATATAAATTTGACAGATATTGTTTTCGATTTAGATAATTGTCGGTCTTCTGTTTCCTCAACTCTGTTCTAAAAATCTTGGAAATACCTTGGTCCAAACTTGGTTTCTGGTCTAGAAGAATCTACAGGGTGTCCCGAATTTAAATGGCAAAACTTCAGGAACTTATAGGGACCGAAAAACTAAGACAAAAAGTCCTTTAGAAATTTGCTCGTTTTTGCTTAGTTTTAGAGAAAATCACAAAAAAAAAAGAAACAAAACAAAAATGTTACAGGTTGCGATTATCACCTTTTAAAGTTCGTCAGGCTAGGCAGTGAGATAAGCAAACACTTAATGTTATCCTTTACATTCTTTTATTTGTTTACCTTTTGGCTTCCTTCTAGGATTATAATTCCAAAATCAGTCTTCTGTCAGTTACTCAGATATTTTTGTGTGAATAGCATCAGCCACAATGCCGCATACATATTCTAATGTTGAATATGCTGATATAATTTTTGTATATGGTTTCTGTAATGGTAATGCTTTAGAAGCGGTGCGGGAGTATGCGCGCCGATTTCCAAATAGAAGAGTGCCTAATCGACGGGTCCTTTCGTTAACTTTTAATAGTATAGTCCTTTCGTTACTGGGTCATTCCTAATACGTAATGAAGGCGACCAATTCCAGGCAGCAATAAGAGCAGATTATCGGAGAAGAAATTCGCGATGATAATTTATTTCCATTAAAAATTATATGGACCGATGAAGCTACCTTTACAAGAGGAGGAATTGTTAATCAAAGAAATTATCATGTATGGGCTCTTGAAAATCCCAGAGCTATTAGAGAGAATAGGTTTCAGCATGAATTTGCTATTAACGTTTGGCTTGGAATTTAGAACACATTACTGGTGGGACCATATTTTTTACCTGGAGGATTGAATGGTATCACATTTACACATTTTTTGGAGAACGACTTTTCTAATTATTTAGATCATTCCCTTACAGCAGCGGATTGAAATGTGGTTCCAACTCGATGGATGTCCAGCTCATTATAGCAGAGTTGCTCGAGCTTAGCTGGATATAAATTATCCACAACGATGGATTGGACGTGGAGGGGTAGTACCTTGGCCACCCAGATCACCTGATATGACACCCATGGATTTCTTCGTATGGGGAACCTTGAAGCAGAAAGTTTATTCGGTGTCAATCAACTCAAGAGAGCAATTAAGAGACCGAATCATAGATGCAGTGCACCAAATATCATCAGAACAATGTTTAGCTGCAATTTATCAAGTGAGTGCTAGATGTAATGCTTACATTGGTGCAAGAGGACAACATTTTGAGCAATATTTACATTAAAAAGAACATAACATAAATATAAATGTAAATAAATAAGTATAAAAATGAAAACTTGTTTTGTTTCTTTTTTTGCGATTTTCTCTAAAACTAAGCAAAAACGAGCAAATCTCTAAAGGACTTTTTGTCTTATTATTTCAGTCCTATATGTTCCTGAAGTTTTGCCATTTAAATTCGGGACACCCTGTATAGAAACTAAGATTTGCCTATGTCCATTTCTATGCAAGATGCATTCTTTTGTGGGGAAACATTGTGCTACCTACCACCATTCCTCTCGATGCAGCAAAGCCAGCTATCCTCATGCCATTATCATTTGTATGGTCATGTATGCTATGGATACCTGTGGTGGGTACATATTGTCTCTCCTTTCCCATTTTGCATTAAAATCACCAATGATGATTTTTATATCAGCATGCAGAAAACTGTCTATATTCCTTTATCTGTTGGTTTTGTTCAGATAAAAAATTTGAAGACAGTTTCCTTATCAAAAATTTAATGGAGAATATTTATTATTTTATAACATTTGTCAATAGGAGCTTTCACCGTTGAGGAGCTATATTGGTTTGAAATCACGTTTTGCCTAAATTTTTTAAGTATTAGAGCTTTTTTCGAATTCTCTAGCTAAGTTGATGTTACTCGGATTGAAAATTTGCGACAGTTTTCTGATTAGAAATTTAATGGAGAATATTATTTGTTATAACATATATATCACTAGAACTTGACTGTTTAGAAGTTATATTGGTTTGAATAAAAAAAGCCACATTTGAAACCACTATTTTCTCTTAACTTAATTATTTCAAATAATCACTGATTATTAATTAAATTTACTTGTTAATTTAACTAATTTAATCATTTTAATTCTAAAATGTAAATTGGGGAAAGCACTAGATTATAGATAGATAGTTATATATCCAGATAGACAATGTATCCATGATATATTGTTTTTCCCAGTCAGGGAGAAATTGAGTTTTTCATTATTTTATTATTAAAATAGAGATTAATACTTGTTTTTGAAAATTTGTTTATTAGTGTTACATCAAATTTGAGAATTAATTTTCACCTTTCATTAACACATTATTACAGATCAGAAGATAGCCATAAAATTGTTGAATTTACTCCTTACTCGTTTGCCTTACCAAACTTCTTTCTTCATGATGCCAATGAAGATGAATATTACTGTAAATGTTGGTATAATGAAAACAAGGAAAAAATTGGAAAATTAAGGCCATGTAAAATTCACTTAGCTGTTAATCCTGCAATAGTTGAAATTATAGAAACTGTTTTAGAAGTACTAAACAACACCAATAAATTTGCTATTGAAAAATTAATTACTTTAAGTCATGATTTAGCTGCTATAAAGGGATTTCTCTCAGATAAGCAGTACATAGATTATATTGCTCACCTTCGCAATTATGGTATTTTTAATAACATTCACCAATTGCGGACAGAAGCATGTACAATAATCAAGGCTACGCCAAAACTGATAGAAATTTCTCATATTAGGAAAAATATGGTTTTAAGTTTAAGAATACCTGATTTAATACAATCTCCTAATGATTGGTTTTTTACGAATGCTAATGATAAAACAGTTCTGATTGAACTTGAATCTGAACTTAAGAAACAAAATTCTATTCATATTGAAAATCAAGAAGAAGAAAATAAGAAAGATGTTACAATAAAATCAGATAGTAAAAAAATATCCAAGAAAGCTCCTTATTATGATTCCATAAAAATCAAAAGATGGCCTTTTACAGAAAAGGAAATAAATATCAAGAAGGAATTGGAACAAATAAAAAGAATAAATGAAAAATATTTAAAAAAGTATAATATTAATTCAAATGATAATATAAAAATAGAATGTAAAAATGAATTATGTGATTCTAGTTCTACTGAAAAAAAAATTCCTAAAAATGAAGAAACTGAACAATTTAAAAGCCATGACACTACCAAAATAGATTCAAAATCAAAGATTTCTACCTCATTCAGTAAGCCAACTATCAAAAATAAGCATAAATTTGCTCAGAAAGAGAAAGATTCTAGTTTAGAAAAGGAATTGCTTGAAAATAAATATACCCTTACTCGTGAAAAATTCTGGGTCAAAAACTTTTCAAAGAAACTTGAAAAAAAATTGAACAAAGAGGATGTAATTGATACTATTAATCCAGATATCAACAAAAAGATTTTACAACCTATAGACAAAACTGCTTTAAAAAATGGCTTATTAAAAGTGGAGCTCCGTTCAAAAATACAGAAACTTATTTCTTCAATTGATAATACTTATTTAGAAGATCATTAATAAACCAAAGAGATTTTGTTAAAATTACTCTCACTAACAGGTGTTGAGTTTCTATTCAGCCCCATTAAACATGCAATCAAATCATTGTTATGTTTTCAATTTATCAAATAAATAGCTATGTAACTTTGGATTATTTAAAATTTAATTTATTTGTTAAATTAAGATATACTTTTTAATCAAGTGGCCAACCCTATGAATGAATTATTACTTGTGATGGTTATATGTTTTCCTGTGCCTAAGTTGTACAAAGAGTGTTTTATGTTTCACCAAGATGGACAAATATCTATGATGCATTATTTTATATATCCCTCAGTGTTTTCCAACCACATTAATCTTAACCAATCAGCTCGACATTTTTCATTTTTGTACTATTATCTAGCAATATCTGCATGTATTTAAATAAAACTATATCATTGCCATTTCATATAAATAGAATCACAGTTTAACTGTATAAAACTACAAAGATACATATTAAAACTTATCCTAATTTAAGCTTGGAGTACTAATATTCATGCTGATAGAGATTAAAAGGTGTGAAGGCTTGTGATTGTATCTTGGTTGTGCCTAACATATAAGTTATTAATTTTACATTATACATTGTAGTAATGGTAATATATGGAGAATATTTCTATTTCCAGCAAATCTTTTGCAGATTGACAGGCAAGGGATTACCTAGGAATCAGATGTATTTATTTTAGTATGAAGTAGTCTATTGAGTACGTGTGAATATATATAAAATTAGATTATGTCCAGACCAAAATACCAATCAGACTCAAATGTTATATCAAGATGTAACAAAAACAAAAAATCAATATGTTTTCTTTCATTGGATTTGATAGTAAAGTCTGTAGGAAGAACATGTTGGTCAACAGTGAGGTAGCATTGTATTTACAGCTACTTCTTCCAGAAAGTTAGTTTATTAGTTACAGAAGTTACTGTTCCAAGAATTGGGATAAAATATTCTTATCGATTTGTAATTTAAATGTTATAAGGATAAGGATCTTTTGCTATTTTCTTTTTGCTGATTCAGTGAAAAATAGATTAAGGTCCCTATATAAATCATCAAATCTCTTGTTTATGAAGGGAAGTTTTTTTTTTATTTTACCTAAATGTTCCTATCTAATTTTCTATCCATCTGTAAATAAAAATAATAATGTTGACAAAATTCTATCGTATTGCAATCACTGAATATACAGCTGACATGTTGGGCAGTGGTGGCAGGGTGGGGTATGTTACCCGCCCTTCTCTCCTCGGCTATCTTCCTTCCCTTTGCAAATTCAGCCAAAATCACTTTGTCTCCCTCATTCTATGTAGTGTTTTTGTTATGAAGTATTTCATTTAACTTACCTTTAAATTCAACCCATAAATAAAGGGTTAAGGCTTTTAAATGTGCAATAAAAGGCATTAAATAATGACTGATATCACATTATTTTATTGTTTGGAATGGATGTTTTCAATAAAAAAAAAAAAAAAAGAAATAGATAACAAATGCATGAGGTTTCAAGCCAGTTTTTTTAAATTTGCTTTTAAACTTTACACTAGTGGTACAATAAATGCTAAAACTAGAACAAATAAAATAACATAGTAGAGAAAAATAAAAATAACCTATAAAAAAAAAAAAATATATATATACATATATATGGACATATAATTAATTTATAACAAGCTAAAAATTCATTTTAATAAGCCTTTGCCTTAATTTTAGGCTTTGTGATACCTCATTTTTTGCTTTGACAACTTATAAATAACATAAGACTTTCCAACCGATTCGATCAGTCAGAACTTGTGGTCGTTAAAAAAAAAAAATCGATAAAAAAATTCATTTCATAACAATGAGCCATTAATGTTCTTACAAATGAATTAGTATCTTCAACAATGTGGGTATTTTTTGAACTTATACTTAAAACTATATTTTTGCTTATAACACATATTTCTTGTAACATATGAAGATGATGGATGGCCTTAACAAATCTCCAAGGATTTTAATTGTAACTTAATCCACATAATTTAAAAATCCAGGGTTAACAACAGATGTAAGTGCTGATAGGCAACCTGCTCATTTTATTTTTCTCCTCAGGCTTCAAAAATAATAAGATAATGATGATAAAAAATAATGATTATTATAGTATAACCATGATACTGGTATATGGTAGAATAACCAAGATATAATAATACACCTCAACTTATCACTAGTCAACAGAATATTAATTCAATCAACAATGCCAGTTCCCCCATTTATGCTCAGTAAGATAGTGTAACACTAAAAGTTAATTATTAAAACTTTAACTAAACAATAACAAATTAAAACTTAAAATTGTTAGAGGTGAAAAGAGACATTTGTTGATTCAGCATTTCTTCTGCTATGGGGGATGTAGCAGCTGAATGCAACACACATAGACATAATATGGTTTTTATAATACACAATAATTAAACAGCCTAAAAGAAAAACAAACAACAGTTGATATAAACACCTCTAAAACAACAAAACAGTTTAGAGGAAAGATAGTTTGACTAGACCATGAGGTAAAAGGATACCCATGTGGTATGGGAACCTTGACACATCTCAGGTACCTGGGTGTCAACACAATCTTATTCTATGCTCAGTGATTGCGATGCCGCCAATAAGAGGGGACAATTTCCATAACAGAACTCGTAATGCTTCAAACGAATTTTAGAAAAAGGCGAGGAATTAATTAAAATTTAATGAGCACATAAAGGAGAGGAAAAAGAAAATGAAGATAATACGTATCTGCTAGTGATTCACAAGGTCAGTCATTGAATGTTTGCGGCATTGTTTGAAATTCCAAGTTTCTGACATGGTCAGTTGTATATTACCTACAGACACAGATAAAATAAAAGTTACAAAAATCCAATGATTGTAGGAGAAAAATAGAAACCTATGTGCATCTACTGAATGCTTAAGTACTCTATTAACTGGTTTAACCCATCTTGCCACTTGAAATTGTTGCACATTTGTTTAATTTACAATTGTGTTTTTGAATAGGTAATGCAGTTTTTATCTTCTAAGGGGTTCTCAACATTACCGTGGTCGTTGAACAGCACCGACTTAAATCCCATAGAAAACTGGTGGATGATCATATTATCGAAGTTAAACTTAAAAATAAAAAAAAATATTAAAGGAACCAATTAAAAATGTGTGAAACCACGAAATCTCTGAAATAACAATAAAAAGATTTAATTAGATTAAATTAATGCCGACTCGAATTGCTGCCGTTATAAAGGCTAAAGGTGGTTGAACAAATCATTAAAAAGAAACTTAAATCGAAAGATACGACATTTTTACTCATTTAAATTTTTAACAAATGCTGATTTATTTATTTTTCTATTAAATAATTTCCATTTTTTAATTGTCATACCTATCTATATTTTTTTTATTTTGTGTGTTATGTTCTTTTTTTTTTCGATAAATATTATTGGTTATATCTTTAAAAAACATTTCTTAAAAACATGTTGTCAATATTCATTTATGAAAAAACAAAATTTTCATCTAGTGATGCAGTATCTGTGATCGCGAGTGTATTTCAGATTATGCTCACTGAGTTTTATTCCAATGAAGTGTTCTAATTCTTTAGCTACATCGTCAAACTATGTGAAAGTAATGAATGCAAAACCCAATTTTTCATTTCGTTCGTTTACCGTTACAAGACCTTGTAGAATACAACGATAAACGAACGAAATAAAAAAAATGAGAGAACAAATCACTTTACCATAAAATATAATACGAAAATGATGACACAGGACGAAGAAAAATAAATTTTCAACATTTAAATGAAAAGGGCGTAATAACCTGGAAGTTGATCGCCCAAATAAAAACCTCAATCTACAAATCTAAAAAAAATGAGATTTTTCACATTCGTTAGGTTTACATAGTGCCGACGACATGTGTGACACTACTTTGAAGTATCTTAAGTATGAATCTTTTTCACTCTTGACTCTGTTACAAGATATGGTGATACAGATTATTTATTTTAATGAAAAAAAAAATAAAGTAAAATAACCTTAGATAACATAAAAAGAACCTAACATTTTTTTTTGAAAAAGAACATATGATATATATGAGTTTTAAAAAGATAAGAAAGAGAGAAGGTGGTAAATTTGAATAAAAAAAGTTGTGTTCCAAGAAAAAGGTATTTTATTAATTTGTGAAGTGTTTGACTTATGTTACTAGGGTAAGTCCTTCTTTTTTATTAATAGTTTTCGCTATTTTCCTTTTAAGAAAAAAAAATAGCGTGGCGTCCGAGACTGTTATAAATCGAACCTTGCCGTCTCTACTGGGCTTAAGGCAACAGTGTGCGGTGTAAAAGTTTCAAAACTTGACCGTAACATTTTGGCGTACCGAACAGGGACTTTAAAAGTAGAAATAAAGTAAAAATTATTCAAGATGAATGTGAACTTGCTCATCAAAGAGGAGCTTGAGTATGAACTAAAGATTCGTGGGGTTGTTGGGCTACCTACAGCAGACGAGATGCGGAATAAACTTCGCACTTTTCTGAAGTTGGAGAGTGCAGGAAAATACGTCGCTCCTACAGTCGATCTACCTGCCGTATCGGAACTAGAAGTGTGCGATCAAAAGCTGGCTAAAATAGAAAAAAAAATATCTTTCTTAACATCTTCTAGTACTGCTGGAGATATGGAAAAGATTGACACAGTACTACAGCATTTGATTAATCGATTAAATCGGATCACGGCTAAAGATGCTGCTGATACTGAAGAAAAATCTAGGGCTATGTCACAGTGTCTGGAGTTGATTGATAAATTTGAGGAGTTGAAGTTAAGGCTAGATCAGCCAATGGTTGGCATACAAAATCCTGGGAATTCACAACAAAGTGATGGAAAAGAGGAGTCGGGGGAATCCACAGAAAATACTGAACGTCATTCAACGGCCAATCAGCATGGAGTAGGCGCGAGTGCAACTACTCGTGGTTTTGTGGTTCGGAAAAAACAAATTCCTATAAAGGATTGGGGTGTACACTTCACTGGAGATGGCGAGGGCCTAAGTGTACATGCCTTCTTGGAGACTGTCGAAGATCTGAGCCTGGCCAGGAGCTCGACTCAAGAAGATCTGTTTTCGGCGGCGTACGATTTCTTTAGAGGGCCTGCATTAATATGGTTTAGGTCGGTTAGAAGAGACGTTACATCGTGGTCTGAACTTGTCTCTGAGTTAAAGGCCGAATACGCACCATTAGACTACGAGGATCGATTATGGGAAGAGATACGACGAAGAACCCAAGGGCATACAGAGTCGATTGGTACCTACGTAGCGGTGATGAAGAATTATTTCAACAGGCTATCAGTTGTTCCTTCGGAGGATGAAATGCTTAGACTGATCAAGAAGAATATTGACCCTTACTATTTGGACCGGTTAGGGTTACATCCAGTAACCACGTTGAAAGATTTGATCATCCCTGGGAGGCAGCTAGAAGAGGTGCGATGGAGGATCAATGTATATCGACCACCCCCTACCAGCAAAGGACTCCTTGAACCAGATTTGGCTTATCGCCCATCCCAACGGAAACCGGCTAATGAGATAAACACCTTAGAAACATCACAAGAACCTACCCAAGAAATTGGTAAGGCCACCCTGGAAACGTCACAAGAACCTATCCAAGGAAACGGTAAGACCAATAATTTGTTCCGGTGTTGGAACTGTGGAGGAACGAACCATTCATTCAAGAAGTGCTATCAAAAGAGAACCAAATTTTGCGAGGGTTGCGGGCTAAAAGGCGTGGAAAGACGAACGTGTGGTCGGTGTAACAAAATCAAACAGGGAAACGAACAAGGGGGTCAGGCCTAAGTGGATGGGAGCCTAGACATAACCCTAAATCCACAACCAAAGCAGAGTGGGAAGAATGGTTGGGAATAGTAAAGGATGTTTATGAAGGAAAAAAGGGGAAAATTCATAGACACCCTGAAAACGATTTAGACCAACGGCCATATTTGAGAATAAACATTCTGGGAAAAATCGAACTTGGTTTATTAGATTCTGGGGCTTCCAGATCTCTCATGAGTAGAGAGAGCTGGGAAAGATTCGCAGGACTTGGAGTCACCCTGCGAGATGAGTCAGATGTAAGAATAAGCGCAGCTGGAGGCAATACGCTCTACGTGGAAGGGAGTGTGAGATTGCCAGTGGAATTAGAGGGTAGAACACGGGTGATTGATTTTATTGTTGTACCATGCTTGGTTGATGATTTTATTTTCGGTATTGACTTTTGGAATAAATTCAGACTAGTGCCGAACGTATTTCAAAACTCGTTTAAGTTTTCAGATGAAACGTGCTTAGCGGTATCCCAGAATGAACCGACTGTATTGACCAGACCTAATCTTTCTCCAACCCAGAAAAAAATCGTAGAGAGTTTAGTCAAGAAATGGCGTAGTGCTAAACCATCAAAGCTGGGTTGTACGAGTAAAGTCGAACATGAGATACATACAGGCAATAGCAAACCCATTAAGCAGCGTTATTACCCTGTTTCGCCGAAGATCCAAGCCATATTAGACAAGGAGCTTGATGAAATGCTCAAAGATCAAATCGTGGAGCCATCGCAGAGCGCTTGGTCATCACCTGTTGTTTTGGTCCGGAAGCCGGATGAGTCATATAGATTCTGTGTGGATTACCGCGAATTGAACGCAGTGACTAAAAGGGATGCCTACCCACTTCCTTATATCACCAACATTCTCGATAGACTACGTGATGCAAAGATTTTGTCTTCCATCGACATTAAAAGTGCATATTGGCAGATACCGATGGCAAAAGAGAGTAAAGAGAAAACTGCATTCACTGTCCCTAACCGTGGCCTATTTCATTTCTGTAGAATGCCTTTCGGGCTACACAATGCCCCAGCGACCTGGCAAAGGCTCATTGATGATGTATTGAGAGCGGATTTGGAGCCAAATATTTTCGTCTATTTAGATGATATCATTATAGTATCATCAGATTTTGAATCGCATTTAGCTACTCTGGAGAAGGTTTTTGAACGGTTATACGCGGCAAACTTAACCGTAAATTGGGAAAAGAGCCAGTTTTGCAGAGAAGAACTCAAATTCCTGGGATATGTGGTAAATGAGAACGGTTTACAAGTAGACCCTGGTAAAATAGAGGCCATACTCAACTATCCAGCGCCTAAGAATGTAAAACAGGTTAGACAATTTATAGGACTTTCCTCCTGGTATCGGCGGTTTGTTCCAAATTTCTCCACATTGACTGCCCCCCTTTCAGATTTACTGAAGAAAAACAAGAAATGGAAATGGGGAGATGAACAAGAACAATCATTTAGCTTGTTGAAGGAAAAACTGGTGACTGCACCTGTCTTAACATGCCCAGATTTTAGTAAACCATTCATCCTTCAAACTGACGCCTCCAACACAGGATTAGGTGCAATACTTTTCCAGGAATACCCAGAAGGAGATCGAGTGATCGCGTATGCTAGCCGAGGCTTGACAGCTTCAGAGAGGAAGTACAGTGTCACGGAGCAAGAGTGCTTAGCAGTCCTCTGGGCCGTTGAAAAATTCCGACCTTATTTGGAGGGAATGGAGTTCACTGTAATCACAGACCAAATTGCGCTGAAGTGGCTGAACAATCTCAAGGACCCTCAAGGTCGACTAGCTAGGTGGGCTTTAAAGCTGCAACAACACCAATTCACAATCATGCACCGTCCGGGTAAACAGAACGCTGCTGCGGATGCTCTGTCCCGAACCTACGAGTTACCTGTTTGCAGAATTGATGTCAGAGGGGATATACTGGACACGTGGTATTTGAAAATGATACAGCGAGTTGAAGAAGATCCTATAAAATACGCAGATTTGGAGAGTAGAAAATCAATCGTTATGGAAATGTGTCCCTAATAAAAAGAAAATAGTAGGAGACGATAACCGATGGAAAGTGGTATTGCGCAAAGATAAACGTAATGAAGCCTTCTGGGAATGTCATGACCAAGCAACAGCGGGGCATTTAGGTCGCTTTAAAACACTACAACGGTTGAGAGAGTACTATTATTGGCCAGGCATGGCCTCTGACACGGCTAAATATGTGGCTAGGTGCGAGACATGCTTAGCGCACAAGCCTCTGCAGAAAGCCCCTGCGGGACTCATGGGAGAACAACGCGTCGTTTCAAAACCATGGCAAATGGTTTCGGTTGATATAATTGGGCCATTACCATTATCGACAAACCAGAACCGAACTATTTTGGCGTTTTCGGATTACTTCACAAAGTATAGCATATTTGTGCCCCTTCGGACAGTAACTGGGAAAAAGGCTAGTTCCTTACTGGAAAAGGAGGTAATTCTCATGTTTGGATGCCCACAAACATTAATATGTGACAATGGACCTCAATTCAAGAGCCGTGAATTTCAAACCAAAGTTGCTGAATACTCAATCAATTTGTTATACACCCCTTATTATCACCCTCAGTCTAATCCGATGGAGCGGCCAAACTAAGTAATTAAGACCTTGATTGCGTCATATGTGAAAGAAAATCACCGTCATTGGGACAAACATATTTATAAACTGGAGTTTGCTATGAAAACGGCTGTACACGAAGTCACGGGTTTCACGCCAGCTTACTTGAATTTCGGAAGGGAACTCCCTAGAAATGGCACAGATTACCACAGTGTATCAAATGGACCAGATGTATCAGATATGAGAGACCGACAAGAGTTTGCTGACAAACTTCAGAACCTACCTCTGTTGTACGGGGAAATTAAAGAGGAACTCAGAAAGGCTTACGAGAGAAGCAGACACAACTACAACCTTCGGCGAAGACATCAAGAATTTAAAGTAGGCGATACTGTTTGGAAGAAGAATCAGGTGTTGTCGGATGCGTCGAGGTACGTTAGCGGGAAACTAGCACCATCCTTCGTAAAGTGTCGTGTTACTAGACGATTCGGAAATCTCACTTACGAACTGGAAAACATGGATGGGGTCAATATGGGAAAATGGCACGTGAAGGATCTGAAAGCGCACCCAGAACAACCCACTGACTAGGTTATTTTATTTTATTTTTTTATACGAAAGAGGAGGATTGATACAGATTATTTATTTTAATGAAAAAAAAAATTAAGTAAAATAACCTTAGATAACATAAAAAGAACCTAACATTTTTTTTTGAAAAAGAACATATGATATATATGAGTTTTAAAAAGATAAGAAAGAGAGAAGGTGGTAAATTTGAATAAAAAAAGTTGTGTTCCAAGAAAAAGGTATTTTATTAATTTGTGAAGTGTTTGACTTATGTTACTAGGGTAAGTCCTTCTTTTTTATTAATAGTTTTCGCTATTTTCCTTTTAAGAAAAAAAATAGCGTGGCGTCCGAGACTGTTATAAGTCGAACCTTGCCGTCTCTACTGGGCTTAAGGCAACAGTGTGCGGTGTAAAAGTTTCAAAACTTAACCGTAACAATGGACGCCCACTCCAAGTCCAGTTTTCCACTGTTTTTAAGAAACCGAATCTATTATTTGAATATTAATTAATAGATCTAACAAATAGTTAATTAGTAACTTGTAGTTCGTTTATCCAATGAAAATTACGCTATTCTCATAGTATAGAAAATTTCGCATTTTCAACATTTTTCAGTATGACTCAATACTTTTTGTTCAGACTGTATGTTCTTCAGCTTCAGCAAATAAAGCCTTATTTCTTTCTTATCCAATTTTTAATACATATCTTCAACTA
The DNA here is from genome assembly GCA_003667255.2 of Euschistus heros. Lineage (NCBI taxonomy): Eukaryota > Metazoa > Arthropoda > Insecta > Hemiptera > Pentatomidae > Euschistus > Euschistus heros. The sequence goes on along the minus strand of RCWM02000183.1, from coordinate 2,012,359 downwards.
CTAAACTTATGGCTTGTAGTAGAAAAACTTGTTTGCTTTTTTTTGAATTGTTTTAAATTCTGTACCAAGCATTCTTGATAAAATACATGAACAATTTTATAATTGTTGTATAATAACTTCATAATTAGGCATCATAAAACTATTGCAAACGTTAGTGGTATCAATCGGTTCATAAGAATCGACTTTGGATCATCGTTTCTCGATACCTATTCTTTTTTCTTGATTCGACACATTTCTAAAAAACAATAAAGTGCACCAGATTTAATGTTTTGAAGAACGCTAATAAAAAACAATTGGTATTACTATTTATCATGCACATGCTGAGGATATCAAAAGCATATGTGTTATGCTGGTCCGGCTGGAGCAACAATAACAGAGTGGTACTTTCAATAAGTCACCTATCTTTCTACTTTTGTTATCAAAAAGTGGTATTACTATTTATCATGCACATGCTGAGGATATCAAAAGCATATGTGTTATGCTGGTCCGGCTGGAGCAACAATAACAGAGTGGTACTTTTAATAAGTCACCTATCTTTCTACTTTTGTTATCAAAAAGTGGCGTAACGTAGACCACCGCAGAGCGGGGGCCCAGGGCATCGAGAGTATCCAAAGGTTATTAGTACAATTTTTTTTATCTGAATAGATAAATAACGGTAGGTAATGGTAGTTCAGTTTCAGATATAAAAAAAAAAAAAAAAAAAAAAAGAAAAGAAAAAAAGCTTCAAACTAGGGCACAGGATTTTTTGTGGGGGGGGGGCAGCCAAAAAATTTACTTCTCTTACTACCTCCTTTGTGCCTCAGCGTGGAGGTGCCTCGACCCAAATCGACCAAGCATCACGGTCCCTCGCCAACACCTTCATGGCTTCCAACCGTCTTCTTCTTCTTCCCACCTGGTCCATTCGGTCCATCCATGTCTTCCGTGGTCTGCCTCTAGGTCTTTTGCCTGTAGGCCTTGCTTCAAGAAACTTGCGCGGTTCTCGGTTTTCACTCATTCGGCATGGCCAAACCACTTTAACTGCCCCTTCTCTAGGATCTCACATATTGGCCTAACTTCCAGATCATTTCTTGTTTCTTCATTCCTGATGAGATCCCTCCGATTTCTGCCCGCCACTCTTCTAAGGTACATTTCAGGGGCAGTGATTCTGCTTAGATGTTTGTCGAGAAGGACCCAACTTTCACTTCTATATAATAGGGTGGGAAGGTAAATTGTATTGGAAATTTGTAGTTTTACCTTTTTATTCAATTCTCGTTTCCCGACAGCAATGTTACAGATTTGGTAATATACATTGTTAGCTTTTTTTATTCTATTAGATATTTCATCATTAATATTACCATTTCTACTTATAACTGTCCCTAGGTACGTAAAATCTTCTACTGTTTCTAAGGTTTCTCATCTACACGTGATTTGCACATCCTCAGGTTGGCGACCTACTTGCTCTTGACTCTGCTTTTGCTGGCATTTATAATCATGCCCTTTCTCTCAAGTTCGGCTTCCCATTCCACTACCGCCTGTTGGAGGTTCTGTACAGAGTCTGCAATGAGTACAATATAATCTGCATAGATCAGTGTCTGCGCAAGAATTGTCCTCGTTCCATTTTCCTACTACTGCTCGTGCCGTCCTTCTTTTACATATTTTCAAAATTTCGTCCATTAGTACTATAAAGAGTAGCGGGCTTAGGCTGTCACCCTGTTTCACTCCTCTCTCTCATATCGAAGCTTCCTGATTCCTTTCCGTTAATTCTCACAATTCCCTTTGAGCCTTTATAAGAGGATCTGATGGCATCTATTAGTTCCACTGGAACACTCTTTGCCCTCAGTGCTTTTCATAATTCCGCTCGAGGCACAGAATCGAAAGCGGCTTTCCGGTCCAAGAAAGCTAGATATATGTTTTTGTCCCGGTCCCAGGCCTTCTCTATTACGGTCCTTAATGAGAATATTTGATCCTGAGTCTGTCTTTGAGGTCTGAAGGCAGCTTGTTCTTCGAGATTCTCTTCAACCACAGCTCTGAGCCTTCTTCTCAGTATAGATGTGTACAATTTATGTACTACTTGAGACAAAGATATAGGCCTATAATTGTTGCAGTCACTCTGGTTTCCTTTTTTATGGATCGGGACGATGACATTGTATTCCCAGTCTTTTGGAATGCAGTCAGATGGAATGCTTTTCTCATCGTATGCTCTTTGGAATAACCCCTGGAGTACTTTAACCAATTCCTGTCCCCCTTACTTAATTAGCTCGGGAAGAATTTCGTCTCTTCCAGCTGATCTTCCTAACTTGAGCTTCTCTATGGCCGTCTCAACTTCTACTTCCCATATAGTACTGTCACTGTCACTGTCTGTGATTCTTTCCGTCCTTATGTCCATTACTTCACTTTCTTCCCCAACTGAATCTTCAAACGCCGGGAAGAATTCCGTCTCTTCCAGCTGATCTTCCTAACTTGAGCTTCTCTATGGCCGTCTGAACTTCTACTTCCCATATAGTACTGTCACTGTCTGTGATTCTTTCCGTCCTTATGTCCATTACTTCACTTTCTTCCCCCACTGAATCTTCAAACGTTTGTGCATAATGCTGTCTCCATCTGTTCAAGATCTCTTTCTCCTTAGTCAAAACTCTTCCTGCCGCATTTTTCACATTTCTTATGGGCTTGCATTTTTTGCCCCTCAGTGATTTTATCTTCTTCCAGAAACGTTTAATATCTTCACTATAATTTTTTTGTAGCTGTTTGCCGAATTCTTCCTAACTCTTCTTCGTCGCACGTAGAGTTCCCAGGTTTGATCGTTTCTTTTATTTAGATATTCCTTCCAAGCGATTTTCTTTCTTTTTACAGCTGCTTTCACCCGCTCGCTCCACCATGCTGTCCTTTTCCCTATGGAGGAGTATCTCTTTGTGCCACACACCTCTGTTCCAGTTTGTAGAACTTTTTCTTTGATATCGATCCAGATTTAGTCCAAAGATGCATCTAGGTTTGTTTCACGCAATTTCGTTCCTAGTTCTATCGCGTACCGTTCCTGCAACTGTGGATTTTGGAACTGTGCGATATCAATCTTTTTATGAAATCTTCTGGGTACTCTCCGAGGCTTAAGAATTTGAGTATCGGCTACAAGCAACATGTGGTCTGAACCGATTTCTGCCCCCCGTATGACTTTTACATCTGTGAAGAGCTGCCTCACGTTTCTGCTGAACAGGATGTAATCAATAATGCTGTTTGCGTTTCTTTCCTGTGCACTAAAAGTAATTTTGTGGACTTTTTTATGGGGATATAGGGAGTTTCCAATAAGGAGGTCGAAATTCACGCAGAAATCAATTAATCTTTGTCCATTATTATTTTTTGCTTCTTCTCCGCCATGCATGGCCATTACCCCGTGGGCTCGTCTAAAATCGTTTCCTGTCCTTGCGTTGAAAACTCCCATTATGATTATATCCCTATTTCTGTTCTGTGCCTTAAGAACTTCTTGCTCCAGTTCAGCATAAAATTGTTCCTTGTCCAGAACATCTGCATCCTCTGTAGGGGCATATATTTGAATAACAGCTAAACGCCTTGACGCTATTTCTGCGTACATTGTTATTATTCTGGAAGAAACTGGGTGCCACTCTTCTAACTTAGTGAATATTTCATCCTTCATGATCGTACCCACGCCTTCCTTAGCTCTGGTGTCTTTCGGGACTCCCGAATATATCAAAGTGTAATTCCTTGGCAGACTTAATTCTCCGTTGCCTTTTTTCTTAACTTCGCTTATACCAAGGAGGTCAACATGGTAAGCAGCCATTTCTACTGTAATTTCCTCTTCTTTCCCCGTGAATGTCCGAACGTTCCAAGTTGCGAAACGAATGTCCTTATGAGCGCCGTGTCGTTGCCGTTGATTCGAATCCAGTCCGAGGCCACTTAGTAAGCTCTGAATCATCAATCATATACCAAAAAATTTACGCTACTGTCTATTTTTAAAAATATTAACGAAATACTGTGTTAACAAAGGTCCATGTATAGAAGGTAAATAAATAGTTCTAATAGTCAGAGAGCTAGTGACACATTTAGAGCACGGATTTGACCCAACTAGCTTTATAGCTCAAAAGTTTCGTTTTCGATAGTGGTATAGAGAATGGCTAATCTGCCCGGCGTGCACAGGTGGGGGAGGTACTGTGCATCGTAAAAGAAAAGTAAAATATTTGTTATAAAAAACATAATTGACCCAGCATGAAAAAACACAAATTTCTATTATCAAAAATAAGCGTAATATATCAATAGCGAATCATTTGAGTGGTAGGACACGGAAACAGGCCACCCCAAAGTAATTTTTTAAGAAATGAAAAAATAATTTCTGACCCAAGATGAAAATTTAGTAGCGTGTCAAGTATATTTTTAGGAAACGATCTGACTTTTTGGTATTATTACTGCAAAAATGTACTTGACACGCTACTAAATTTTCAGCGTGGGACAAACATTTTTTTTATTAAAAAAAAAAAAAATCTTTGGGGTGGTCTGTTTCCGTGTCCCACCACTCAAATGATCTGGCTTTTATATATATATTATTATAAAAATGTACTTGTACGCTACTAAATTTTCATCGTGGGTCAAAATATCTTTTTTTATTCCTTAAAAAAATAACTTTGATGTGGTCTCTTTCCATGTCCCACCACTCAAATTTATTACGCTTATTTTTGATAGTAGAACACAATTTGTGTTATTTCATGCTAGGTCGATTATGTTTTTTATTACAAATATTTTACCTTACTTTTACGATTCAAAGTACCTCTGCCACCTGCGCACACCAGGCAGATTAGCCATTCCCTATACAACTATCGAAAACGAAACTTTTGAGCTGTAAAGCAAGTTGGGTCAAATCCGTGCTCTATGTGTGTCACCAGCTCTTGGACTATAAGGAAAAGACGAATTGTGCAACTTAAGGTTAATGATCTTTGCCAAAGAACATTAATTTTAATGGGCATTAAATTTTTCCGTCTAAACAAGTTACGGTGACGGTCTGCTAACGAGCCGCCACCAAACTGTCAATTTATTGGAGCTCTTATTTTGAATTTATATCCCGTTTAATTTGATTTTGACTTTAATTAACTATATTAAAAAATTAACTATACAATTCATTTGAACTATTTCAGAAAAAACAACTACTTCACATGAAATGTGTCAGCACAACGATGACCTTGACCATTTTGATTGATAATGCTAGTCATAATACAATTGGTTGGTTAAAAAAACAGAACACCGATTTAGTCTGATCTATAATATATTAATTTACTACTACTAAATTATTACTATCGCATATAAATTAATTGTACAAATAAAATAAATTATTAAGATGCAATGTTTATCAGTTACATATGATGATAAACTATCTCGGTCAGCCTGCAGAGTAGGCAAACACTGATGATCGGTGGTCGCCATTAACAAATATCTATATTTCCCATAACCTGCTTCTCTTAAATCTTTGTTTAAAGCCAGTAACATGAAGTTTTCAAGTTCGCATAGCTTGGTGAGTTGGGATATACGTAGATAAACAATTTCGGCATGGTATTAAATACTAATAAATGAAATGTTCCTTAATTTTGTTTTAGTTTTTAAATATTATTATTTTTATAAGAAAGAAACATTAATTGTATAATCAATGAAGGATTGATCAGGATTAAAAGTTAAAACGAAAGTTTGGAAGCAACTTAACCTTCTCTACAATGAACCTTGACCATGTAAATATGACGGACCTGACAACGGATTTTGGAAATGAATCGTTTATTTCATTAACGGTAATGTGATGTATTAATTAGATAATGATTGATATTGGTTACCGTAATTGTTTTATGCAGTTAGTACGGTCACAAGTTTATGAAAAAGTAGTTTGATGCATTCACAGATTGGGCCCCTGTTTTCATAATTTTTAACTATCTTGTGTGGTGGCCATCTGTTAGTTTTATACTGACTAATAATTATCTTTGTGAATATTGAGGTTAAGAATATTCATCAATTTAGTTCAAACAAGAATTATGATTTTGAAAATTGGCTTGACTTGGTGTGTTCTCAGATCTTACTGAACCAAAGAATTAATAAATATATATGTATATTTTTTTTATTAAAATGCAATAGTTAAAAATACCCATCCAATATACCTCTGCTGTGTTTTATAATTTGAAAAAAAAAATGTTTAAATGTCAATCGTTACAATATTAAAGCACTAGCAGTGTGTAGTAATGAAATCATTTATTGGTTTAGTAACTGATATTATTGTTGTTTTCTTATTGAATTAATTAGTTAATGAATCCTGATAAATCATTTTTAAATTCAATCCAATTGAAATGTTAAGTATCTCTAGTATATCACTTGCTTTTAAAAATACAAGTTTCAATTAGTTTTTAGTTATGAAATTCAGCACTATTAAAAAAAAAAAAAATCTAAATATGATTAATCCCCACCTAATTATTGTAATAATAAGTTATTAAAAGTTTTACCTTTCTTCTAAGGAATCGTTTGTACTATAAGCAATGTTCCATTTTCTTAACCTGTTTCTATCCTGGACACATTTAAACTTCATAAATACGTATAGGTAATTCTCATTTGAAAGGCTAGTTTTAGTTCATTATAATTTTCACTCTATTTGACAAGTCTTATCATGTTTCTTTTCTATTGATATTAATGTTAAGAAACTTCGTCATAGGCATAACAGACATATTAGGCAATCCTTGGTCTGCTCTCTAAATCTTGTCTGCAGTGTCTTTGAGACATATTAAAATTCCAAGAGTCTTTCAAGACACTGTCCTATCTGCTCCATGGCCTTCCACGATCTCTCACTCCTGGGCAACTTTGATATAGCCCTTTGATGGTTCTGCCATCATCCATTTAAGGAGGTGTACTTGCCACTTTAGATTCTGTATTCTAATGTATTCAGACAAATTCACATCATATATATGTGTAATTCTCAATTATTTCTAAGATGAAATGCCCTATTTTCTTTTGCAGGTCTTAGAATGGACATTAAAATTGTATGCTCAAAGATCTTATTAGCTTTTGATTTTTTTTTAAGTATGCATATCTCATATGTATATATTACGATAGGTCTAATAAGGGTCTTACATAGAACTTGGTTGAATGGCTTTCCAGTCAACTTCTCATTAGGTGACCTATGAAGAAAAATGCTTTATTAGCCGAGACATTGAATGCTGGGATCTCCCCCTCCTTTAATGCTTATTTAAAATGTGTACCAAGATACTAAAACTAGTGACACATAGGAATGTTTAATTTTCAATGTTTTAATGTCATTAACTGAAGCTTAGCAGCTTGTATCATTTGTACCATTGTACAAATCAGTGTACACATGACCAGCCTAATAATTTTAATAAGAAGAAACATTTCTTCATAATAAAATACATAAAATGAGAATTTAAACAAGTGTTTTGATTTTAAAATTGATAATGCAACTAAAATGTCATTACCACGCACTGTCCCACTCTTGATTTTCTACTAAATGTGTATTTCTTTTCTTTTGATTTTTAAGTTAAATGGTAGTGAAATTTATTTCCCTGCATATTAACTTTAATATGGATAACTTAACATTATAAATGTTTTCATTTTTTTTCTTGGAAAACATTCAAAGCGATAGGGAAATTTGTTATAAATGTAAAAATCATCCTGGATAATTGAATATATTAACCAGCCATAATCAGAAAACCTATCAGTTGTGAAGCTTATACCCATCTTTTGTTTTTCGAAAGAGTCATGTACCTTTATTACTGTCATTACCACATCATATATCAGCTTTTAATAATTATTTCAGTAACTAATACTTTCTTGTTTTGTTTTTTTGTACTTAAGTTTTTTTTTCTCATTTTGTTTTAAAGGTGTTTGCTGTCATATCATTCTTGCTGTTCATAGTCAGTTTAATTCTATGCTGGATTAATTATAATAATTCAATACAAAAAGTGAAGCAGTCATCATATAATGTAAGTATTAAAAATAAGGCTTTGCTTCTTTCTCTATACTGTAGTATACAGATTATTGTCCAAGTTATAACATAATATAAGGAAGTAGATTATAAAGCTACATGCTAAGCTACAGCCAAATAATTATAAATATTCATGGAGGCAATTACTTTGAAAAATAAATTGGTTCACTTAGTTAAAAAATTGTATCTTTATGGTGAGGATATGAAGGAATAAGGTATACTTAACTACTAAACAAAAATCTTTAATTCATAAAGCATTTATTTATTTAATTTCTATTTAAATGAGTATTTGGAATTACTTAATATGTCCATTCTCTGTACTAAAAGATTTTAAACATTTTGAAATGATAAGGGATGTCGTCCATCACCTACATAGTCAACATGTTAATGGTGTATGAATGTTTTCTAAAAATACTAAACACTCAATTTTATTAGTTATACTGAACAGTTTTTTTATTGTAAAAATTAAACGTTCAGACAAACAAATTATGAGATATAGAATTTTGATATACAGAGGTTAGAAAGTATTCATTTATGGAAGTAATTAAGTATAATTCAAATGATAGGATGAGACTAATAGTACCTGGATGATAGTGTTCTTTAATTAACAGCTTGATTATTCTTATCTTGAATGTTTTGTGATTGATTTTTAGACAAACTAATGTGTAATAAAGAATTGTTATTTTTATTTAATTACTATGTCTTATTATAAAATATCATACAATTATAAAATGGAAAACTAAAACTTTTTTATCATATTTAACACCATAAATCCTCACTGGCATTGTCATAAATATCTATTTCACCATTATATCAATTTAAAATATCATCAGATAAATAATTTAGGAAACATATTTTTATTTGTATTAAAACTACTAAATGATTTATGATTGATATGTATTATTGAATAAATATTATTCAAGGAAATTATTGACCTTCCCTGAAAGCTGACGTTGACCCAGGTCAAGGACTATTTCAGTATTAGTTATAAAATCACTGGTAGTTGTAAGTATTTACGTGGTTAATAGTGAAATTAGTAATCAAAGGGTTTGATGGTTGAAGGGGATATGTCACATTTAAAAAAAAATAAAATCTTGTTCATTGGATGAAGAATTTATGTGCAGAAATGTTAGATAGCAAAGTTTGAATATTTCAAAATAAGAAAAAGAAATGTGAAGAAGGTAAAGGTGATATGTAACATTTTTCTGCTAAAGGAAAATGTAAAAAAAACTTTAAACATAAATTACTCAAAGTTGTGTTTTGTTCCATAACCCCTTCATCCACCAAACCCTTCAGTTGTGACTTTGGTGCTGCATAACATTAGTATTAATTGCTTTATAATGAATTGGAAGTGACCTAAGTAATTGCCTCCCTAATGTAGGGAGATTAGTTTGATCCAGACATGCTGTTGCTCATGGCATATCTTACCATATAATTTATCTTCTTTTTCTTTCCCAATTCCCCTTGAGCGCCTTTCAGCATAAGGGAGCATTTAGCCAGTACTGCCATTTTTCTTTGTTCCTTGCTAGTATCCTGATCTGGCGAAGATCTGTTCATCTCTTCCAGCATATTTATATAATTTATCTATTATATAGCACTCAATGTTCTGCTGAAAATAATCAAGAGCGTTATTTTTTGTTTAAGCTGGTTATTTTTTATTAAGATGGAATATAATCTCATAGCTATACTGTTATGACATGATTGGAACCTCTGAACCTCATTTTCGCCCACATTATAGACAGTCCAGATTGTACCGTAAATTTTGTACCTACAGATGAGGGAAAATTTAATATATATATATATTTTTATTTTTTTTTTTTTATAGGAAGGTTATGTTGACTCAATGGTTCATACCTATTATTATGGTTATTTAAAAAAAATAATTCCTGATCCAGGGACTAAATCAGGAGGTAGTTACAGTCATTATTATTATTTTTTTTTTTTTTTTTTTTTTTTTTTTTTTTTTTTTTTTTTTTTTTTTTTTAAACTGGCTTATTTATTTATCTTTTAAATAACTTTTTCTCTTATTCCAGGTTTGTCTGAGAAAATACTGGTATATAAAGAAAAGCAGAACCTTACAGATGAAGACTTTCCATTTCATAAACTCTTCATTATCATATGTGCATCTGGGTTTATTCCTCCCACCCTTGAAACTATTGATAAAAAACGCATCAAAGCTCGAACGGTATTTTATTTTTTTTTTGTTAATAACAACTAATTTTCTTTATGAATTCATGATGTAAGATCTATAACCCAATAGTATTAATTTTATTTGTCATTTAAATTAAATTAATTTCTATCATTGAAGTATAAGTGCTGTAGAAACTAGGAAGCAAGACAAGACGTCTGTAAATCGAGGGACTCTTCTTGTGGTTGTATAGAGTAAAAATCATGCCTATACATTTAGGTCTAGTTGCGAAAAGAATTCTATAGTATAGATTTCTCTAAAATCTCTAGGACATTAAAAAAAAAAATGTTATCAAGAGAGTAGTGTGAATGAGGTAGGTATTACTGGGTTTTTATGGTGTATACATATTTTTTATTATCTTCAGGGGGACATTATTGGACTAGTATGACAATCAGTATCTGGTATTTGCTTAAATGTACTACAAACCATTCTACTTATCTGTTTATTCGAAGCATTTAATGTATAGTTTCAATTGAAAAGAATCAAATGTGTAAAAAATGCATTTATCTCTTTCAAATTTATATTTCAGTAACTTAAAAAGTGATGAGAGTGATGGTCACTGGTTGAAAGATGCTGGATGATATGACCGTGATGGATTTTATTAATGAAAAATTTACAATTTTTGTTGAATTTGTGAAAAGTAAGGTTTTTTAGGTTCAATGTTTTACAGGTGACAACAATATTTCAATCTTGTGAAGGATGCATACAATTTATATTTTTTTTACTATACAATAAGTTTATTGTACATATTCTTTTTTTATGTAGAAAATTAAATGCATGAAGTCATGTTGTGTCTAAATAAAATCTCTATAAGGCAAGAGACTATAAGATAAATATAACTATTACTTTTTTACGTGTATTATCTTTTTCTATATCTCTGTTAAAGAAATCATTCTTCTTAGTTGTATACCCATGCCATGAAGTGAATACTCCATGATTTGCATGATATAAAATAATATTGAACAAAAGAGAAGAGAACAAAGCAATTAATAGTAAAAATTATTATTATATAACATTTAAGTTTGGTACAGCTAAGTTTTCAAATTTAGAACTATTTGTCTATATTTCTGTATAATTCCTTTTTTTTGAATTTTCGACATGCACTGCCATTCTGAATATATGATGAAACATAATACACTCACTAAACAATTATTAGGAAATCAGAAATTTTGATATTAATCATTAACTGAAAAGAGTCTGCTCGAGTGGAATACTTGAAGGGATAGGTATGTGAATGTTGAGGCAATGTAATTAATTGATGAGTGGAGAGTGAATTCGAGCTTAGAGGAATCTGTTTAGCCAGAAGAGAACTCTTGCCCACTTGGCAATAAGATTTTGATATCTCCTGCCAAGTGATTGATTTAAAATTGTATTACTGTTTTGTGGCACCATTGGACTATATCACTCTGTCTTCTCATAACAATATACAGTTGTAATTAATTCAGTTCCTTATACTGGAGCAGATACATGAAAAATTCCTTAAGAAATATTACATCATACCAACTGACACATGGGACATGGATAGTCATAATTTTAGATAAACATTTCAAAGCTGCAGTTTATAAGAAAGTGGTATCAACACCATCAAAAGAGTGGGCTGAAAAAACACTTTTTTTAATTTTGAAATTGTAATAGCACAGAAAACTTGCAGTTATATAGACAAAAAAAATAAAGAAAAATTATCGAAATCAGTCGACATCTTCCGGTCGCGCATGGGCCCTAAAGTTTGACAAAATATGAAAAAAAACTCAGAAGAAATAATGGCATTGTAGAAAGAACATTCAATAACAAACATATATGTACTTAAGTACTCTGTGCAGAATTTCTTAAAAATAAGAGTTATTTAAGATCTACATTTTCAAAGCATTATTAAAAAAAAAATCTTTCTTAATTTTCAAATTTTCATGTTCAAGTTGTACATTTTGTATATGATGTTGATTTAGGGTGGGCTCAAAAAAAAAAAAACACTTTTTTTTATTTTGAAATTGTAATAGTGCTGAAAACTTGCGAATTATATAAGTAAGAAAAAGGAAGAAAAAATTATCGAAATCGGTTGACATCTTCCGGTCTCGCACAGGCCCTAAAGGACAAAATATGAAAAAAAAAAATTAATTTTTTCAATAGTTTTTTTATTTTTGATTTAGATGTTTTCCTAATGTAATAGTTTGTAACATCTTCAAATAGACCCTAAGTACATTGTATTTTAATTTGATTTAAATCAGTTGATATCTTTGAGTCGAGCATAAGCCCCATTTTTTCATGGTCATCATTTTTTAACAAAAGAACATTGTTTTTTTTTATGGTGTGAATTAATTAACATCTTTCGGTTAGGTAATGACCCCAATGTTATGGAAAAACAGTACCTAGAAGAAGATAGTCCTGTGACATAATGGGTGATAACAATAACAACAGGCTTTACTATCAAAACCAGTAAGCACTTTACAGACGTCCTAAAACTTGTTTATCAAGCAATTCAATCTACCAGGTATTTGCCAAAACCTTTGATAGATGTTGTCGATTGTAGATCGAACGGAATGTTTTTTTTTTTTCGCCCACCCACATTTATTGTTAGCCATGACTCAAGATGACAAAAAACGCCTAAGAGAGAAAGTCTTCAGACTTTCAGACAGACTTCGAAGAATTCTGAAGGCAAAGCAGATAGATGTAAGAAGGAAAACGGTGATAACATAAAGGCCATCAAAAATCTACTACAATGCGCAATATTACCCTGTGATGATCTGTGAATTATCTTCTCACCCCTTGTTGGCAGAAATCATTGACGACGGGATCAAATTGAACAGGGTCTCAGTCCCATACTAGAACATTTCTTTCAACCAGTTCGCAGTTCACACATAGGCTGTTGAACTCTGAGTAAACCTCGTCACGGAAGCCTAAGGAAAAGTTTGTGGAACTGAATCTTGAGTTGAATTTATTAAAAACACTCTGCTGTCCAGATCCTCCGCCCAACTTCACCAGCAAATCAGTCAAGGTACCTTCGGGTACAAAATAGAAAACAGTACAATGAACTGGTTCAACTAACATTGATTATTTCCTAATAACTCTTTGTTTATTTGTTTGTTTTTTTATGAAAGTAAGCTCGCTTATTAAAAACTATATTGTCACTTAAATATTTGAACTTTTTATATATAGAGCAAGTTGAAAAGTACGAAGCCGTTGTTATTGTTATCACCCATCATGTCACAGGACTATCTTCTTTCAGGTACTGTTTTTTTATTGCATTGGGGTCATTACCCTAACGGAAGAGGTTAATTAATTCACACCATAAAAAAACAAAACACAAATGTTCTTATGTTCAAAAATGAAAATAATACTGTTAATACTACGATAAAAAAAAGTACATTAAAGATACAAATAAAAAACTCAAAAAAAAATGTGAAATTTTCAATATTTTGGGGCTTATGCTCAACCGGAAGATATCAACTGCTTTAAACTAAGTTAAAACACAATGTACTTAGACTCTATTTAAAGACGTTACAAACTATTACATTAGGAAAACATCTAAACCAAAAATAAAAAAAACTATCACAAAAATTAATTTTTTTTTTTCATATTTTTTCCTTTAGGGCCTGTGCGAGACCGGAAGATGTCAACCGATTTCGATAATTTTTTCTTCCTTTTTCTTATTTATATAATTCGCAAGTTTTCAGCGCTATTACAATTTCAAAATAAAAAAAGTGTTTTTTTTTTTCAGCCCACCCTAATCAACATCATATACAAAATGTACAACTTGAACATGAAAATTTGAAAATTAAGAAAGATTTTTTTAAAAATAATACTTTGAAAATGTAGATCTTAAATAACTCTTATTTTTAAGAAATTCTGCACAGAGTACTTAGGTACATATATGTTTGTTATTGAATGTTCTTTCTACAATTCCATTATTTCTTCTGAGGACACAAATTTTATTTTATTTTTATTTTTTTTTTCAGGATTTTCTACAATGCACTGGCCTCCCTCCATATTCTTCTAAGGTTCATCCCTCTCTTCGGGAACATCCCATTCTGTACTCTTCTATCATTTCCTTGGCCTACCTCATTTACATCTTCCTTCTTTTCTCCCCCCCCCCCTCCATATACTTTCCTTGTAAATGTTTGTACCAGCTTATGAGTTTTTTCTCTATATTTTCCATGATATTTCTTTGCATCTCCATTTTTTTCTCTAATTTTTTTTACATTTTCCTTCCTTGATATTCTCGCTGCTTGGCACCAATAATCCATTTAAGGATGCTTTAAATAGTCCAAATTAAAAAGTCCATTCAATCATGCCCTACAGTGAAAAAACAGGTTACAATAAAATTATATGAGTTACACAGGTTGTAGTACATGTTTAGCAGACATATATCTACCAGGTATGCAAGTTTAAAATGTCGTTTATTTCTTAAAATATATACACAGTAATTTAAAAAAAAGTATAATATATTTTATTCAAAGTACTGACCCTCGCTTTCTACACATTTTGTCCATCTCTCGGGCAATATATGGATACCATTCCAAAAGAATGCTTCATCTTTATTTGAAATCCATTCATCGAGCCATTTTCGTACGTTTTCGAAATTGTTGAAGTGTTGCTCCGCCAATGAGTGTCCCATCGATGAGAAGAGGTGATAATCAGAAGGCGCCAGGTCAGGTGAATACGGCGGGTGGGGTAGGAGTTCCCAACCAAGCGAAGAAATCGTTTCCTTAGTCAATCTGGCTGAATGTGCAGGAGCGTTATCATGCTGAAGAATGACTTTGGCCTGCCTGTGAGCCCATTCTGGGCGTTTTTTTTTTCGATCAATGCATGACTCAAATTGATCATTTGTTGTCGGTAGCGCTCGGTATTGACTGTTTCGCCGGGTTTGAGAAGCTCGTAGTAGACTACTCCCTTCTGATCCCACCACACACACAGCATTGTCTTCTTCCCAAAACGATCCGGTCTTGCACTCGATGTGGATGGTTGTCCTGGCGTTACCCATGATTTTTTTTTTTCGTTTGGGATTCTGAAAATAAATCCATTTTTCATCGCCAGTTACAACTCGATGCAAAAAACCCTTTCTTTCGTGGCGTAAAAGCAGCATTTCACACACAGTTTTTTTTTTTTTTCCATCTGTCGTTCGTCCCAATTCATGTGGAACCCATTTTCCAACCTTTTGAATCTTTCCCATAGCTCTCAGGCGATCGGAAATGGCTTGCCTAGTGACATTCAACTGTTCTGCCATCATTTGTTGGGTTTGGGTATTGTCTTCATCTAATAAAGATTGCAATTCGAAGTCCTCAAACTTTTTTGGTCGATTTTCTCGTTTTTGATCAGTAACATCAAAATCACCACGTTTGAAACTTTGAAACCAATGTTCACATGTCCTGACGGTTGGAGCAACATCGCCATAAGTCTCAACAAGAATTCGATGACATTCAGATGCCTTTTTCTTTTGATTAAATAAGAAAATCATGACATGCCGCAAATGCTCTTTATTTGGCTTAAAATTAGACATTTTTAACACCAAAGAAAGGTATGATACGTCCACGTAAACGACTTAAAAAAACTGACTTTTGTAAACAAATGACTAAGAAACAAAATAGCGTTTAGAGATAAGCAAATCCTTCAATAGGCTAAGAGCGCATTCTATTGGAATTAAAACGACATTTTAAACTTTCATACCTGGTAGAGTAGAGGATCTCCTAGATTCAGTTATCCCCGAAATCCCCTTAAACATTCCATTCCTATTTCAATATGTAGATGATATCCTTACCACTATACCTACAGAAGACAGTAAACACAAAATAATTTCAGCTGAATTTACCAAATTTTAACGCAGACTAAATTTTACGATAGAATTTGAAAATTATAATAAAATACCTTTTCTAGACGTACTTTTAGTTCGAAACGCTAAACAAACACAATCAGAAAGACTTGCAAAAACACTCACAAATAACAACCATAAAACTGACTACACTGTCACATTTAAAAATAAGTCCACCATAGATAAATTATTCACCAAAACCAAAGATACAGATAATAATTACTATCTAATATAGTTTATGAAATACCGTGTGAAGAGTTTTGCGGTAAATTTTATTTCAGTATATCGGAACAATACCTTAAACGACGTGTTTATCAACATAAATATAGTTGCACATCTATCACTAAAAACTCAAATAAACCAGATCAAACAGCTCTTACCACACATCACAGGCAAACAAAACATTCTTTTAAATTTGGTTTCCCCATAATTATTAACCATGAACAAAATTATTTTGTCTTTAATAATAATTAGAGAAATGATTACCAATAGAAAAATTTAAAAATCGTGCTATAAATAAATAATCAGACATTCTAAATCTCAACACATGTTATTCCACTTAAATACATTCAGACTAATAATATACATTTGTATGAATATACATCATATAAGTTATTAATATATTACTCAGAAATACGGAAATCCCTTCTACCTGTACCTGAGAATACCACTATAGTTGCTGAGATTTCGGATGGCCTCTGAGTTTTGGAGAGGAGGGGAGCGACATTGCCGGATCTACGTTACCGTAGCCAACCCATCACACTGCTAGCCCCTTTAGGCCTCACATAATTGACAAACAAAAATCATAGGCCTTTCCTTTTTACAGCTATCTAAATTATAAATCTTTTAAATCCTTTCTTGAACTCTTTCAATGTAGATTTTATTATTATTATTTTTTTTGTTACTTCTCAAGTAAAGGCTAATTGCCTTATTGTTGGAACAAAATGGGGTCTTTTTTACATTAAGGCTGCCAGTTACTTTTTATCATCAAATGATTACTTTAAAAGTAATTGCTTTAACCCTCAAGTCCGCAGGCCTACTGGATTAAAATAAGGCCGCGTCGAGGCATTTTATTCCAATGTAGGTTTTCTCTATAATATTAATGTAAAAATGGGTTTTAGTACTATATTGATCTTGCAAAGGATGGAACTTACTATATTTAATGTGTTTTTTTATCCTCTGTCAATTATTTGTTGTTAACTAAATAAATATTGATAAAACTCATATATTTATTATAAACTGTAAACAACAATCTAAACGGCGAAGATTTTTTTCTGTCAAACTGCATTCACCAGACATATAATAGTTCCTTGGTTATTTTCACAAATTCTAATATATGCACTAAATTAAAACTTAACTACCTACACCACTTATAAACCTAACCGAAATTCAAACTAATAATAACTAATCTACACTAATAATAAAACCAAAATGGTAAAATGAGATTGCAGAGAACTTTTCTATAGCAAGGCTCGATATTGAATGAAGTACTCAGTTAGAGAGCTGGCAACGATTCATTGGCTTAGGCCGGCCACTCCTTGCCCCCGCTACTCAGAGCCAGTGGCCATCCGTAATCTCGGCAAGCATAGTTTGGAAATACCCACATTAACCTCTCATTTCTTACCTTTTCTTCAGAAATTTCCACAGTTCAGTTGTGTACTAGAATTGTTATAATTTAGTAGTTGATACCAATAGCATATCCACCAGTAATATTGTAAGTAGTTTTCAAACTCCTCCATATTATATTATATGTTATATGTTAATAATATCCTAATTTAATTATATGTAAATTGTAACCTGTTTTTTCACTCATGAATATGAGAACGATATAGTCTCGAAATGTCGCCAAAATAAGTTGTTATTTTATTGACTGAACCTCAAAAACCTCATTAAACATCTAATAGTAACAGTCACGAAAATATATATATAATGAGCAAAATAAGTTTGGAAACACTTACCAAAGTTCCTCCTGTAATGAAACTAATCTCATTTTTCACAAAAAAACATTAAAAACATTTATTTATTCTAAATATAGCAATGATACATGGCAACAATTGTCAATAGCAAACAAAAGAAACAAAAACATGTGCCAAAAAAGTCTGGAAACAGTCTCAACTTATAAATATTAAGTAATTTAAGAATATAGTTTATTGCTATTAGAAGCTAGTGGAACTTCTTTTATTTTTAATTACTTCTAATAAACGCTTCCTCAATGATCCTACTAGGTTGTAAGTTAGTTCTGTTGGAATCTTCTCCTATTCTTCGAGTAAACCTTTTTTGTTTGTTACTCCTCTTGTCCGTACTCGTCTGTTAATTCCATCCCATAATTGTTCGATAGGATTAAGGTCTGTAGACTGAGGATGTGTCCTCAGTTGGCGGGTTGCATTTGATAACAGCCACTCCTTTGTTTCAGATAATTATCTTGCTGGAAGACAAATGAACGATCCAGACCCAATTTATTGGTACTTTGTTGCATATTGTATTTTAAAATATCAATGTAGACATGTTGGTCCATAATGCCATTTATAACATGTAAAGCATTACCTCCATTCACGCTCCTTCAGTCCCAAACCATAATACCACCTCCTCCATGTTTGATGTTGGCCTCAAGTTTTTTGTTTCTAATGCTTTTTTCGCTTTTCAGCACACTTTTTGACGGCCATCTGAGCCAAAAATGTTAAATTGACTTTCTTCCAAGAAAAAACAGATTCCCAGAACGATCGAGGCTTTTGCACATATGTTTAACAAATTCCAAACGGCGCTAATGATCTAACTTGCTAATGAATGGTTTCTTCCTGGTGATTCGACAAAAAAAAAAAAAGAACACTTTCTTGTAACTTGTTCCTCACAGTTTGGGGGGTAACTGTTACACCATAGTTGCGAGACAAGACAATTTCGAAGCAATTGTCGGAGCGCTATTCCACGGTTTGTCATGGACAGTTTTTAAAATTCCCCGCTTAAGCTATTTATGTATTTCTGGTGGAAGCCTGTTCCATAGTCTGTTGGATGCACAGTCTAATTATTTATATCTTTCTATAATTTTGCATACTGTACCCACATTTTCTGTAACTGTCCTCCCAATTTTCCTCACATTTTTGCCTTGATTTTGTGAGAAAACAATTAACTCGTGCATGGTTTTTGGCTCTTCCATCATGAATGGTAATCGCAGACTAAATGAATTTCTAATCATGAGACTTTGTTTCTGACCTTTGTCCTTAAAGCCCATGAGTGTATTGCAATTGTTATTGTTGAAAGGTTTTATTTTCTTCCATTATACAAGTGTTTCCAGACTTTTTTTGCTATAAGGGTATATTTTTTTTTCTCAACGTTTATTAAAATTAAAGATTATTGTTTGTTGTGTAAAATAAGAGTAGATTCATTATGATAATTGCCTATTTTAGACAGGAGGAGCATAAGCCTAAGATTTCAGTAAATTTTTCCAGACTTTTTTTGCCCAGTGTATATTAGTCACATGTTATATCAAAGAGATGATGATCGGGGTGCAGTCAAAATTGAACATCGTAATTTATTGTGTGCTAATATTTCACTTTAGGTTGTACATTATAAATTAAAGTTTAGTATGTAAAAAACACATTTAGTCATTTATGTTTTAATTTGTTTTGTTTTTTACATTAGCAGGAAAATTGTCATAATAGGGGGTCTTTTTCGTATATCTTTTTCTTCTAGTTAGTTTGATATATTCATTTTTTGCTACCTAACATTTTTGCAAATAAATCCTTCATCCACCTAACCCTTCAATTATATTTTAGCTTAGCCACTAAATTTATTATTATGATATAATGCTGTTTAAAATATCCTTAAGATATTTTCTATTTCTACTTTTTTTCTTCATTTTTTACAAAACCAATTAATCAAATTGATCATATCTGAATATATGCAACTATCCAATGCCAATAAATTTAAAAAATAAATAAAAATTTTAATTTGTATGCAAATAATTACATTTTAAAATGTGTTAAATAATTGTTCAGAACTAACTCCTTTGATTAGAGGTCTCAAATTTGATAGATTTATTACCTATCAACATTTTATGTACCAAATAACATAATTATTAAAATATAATATATAATTATTAACCTGTTCATGTTTTGTTTTTTTATTAATAAAGTGATCATTATCATAGAAGAAACCTATAAAATTGTTCAAATTATATCACAAATAATCACTCACATTTGTTTGAAGAAGAAATTTTTACATTGAACTTCCCTTTAGTCTGACGCAGTCGACCGTTTTCCTGAGTTCTGGGAATCACAGGAGTTAGGATTGATTATACTCCTCTATCAAGATATCGAGATTGCGCTGAAAAGGAAATAAGTTATTTAAAGTATGATTTGTTTAGTTGTGAAATGTTTGTTTTCCATACGTTCTTTCTTTCTTTATTCTATTTTTTTTAGATAGAGGATATTTTACACGATATTACTTAATTCGGGACGTACGCAGTTATATTTAGGTTAAGTCATGAGTAACTTCCATTTTTTTATCAGACATTTATTTTGTTCTCATTGAATAACAAAATTATATTAATTTATTATGTATTCGCCACTATTATATATAACCTCGCATATTCCTAGCTGTCCATCAATCCCTTCCTTGTAAAATGTGGTTGATTTGGACTGGAAGAAGTTTTCGACAGCCTGCCTGACTTGCTCTTCAGAGTTGAAGGTTTTTCCTTACAAAAAATTCCGTAAGGAACAGAAAAGGTGGTAGTCTGTCGGGGCAAGATGGATTCCGGGGTGGAAGGTGGATGTGGTTAAACAGACCATCCAAGCTCAAGAATTTTTTCATGAGTCACCCTTATGTGGTCTGTGGTCGCGCATTGTTATGTAAAAAAATGACGTTTTTGCATTAACGAGTGCAGGACGCTTTTCATGGAGTTTATCTTGCACTGTTTGCAACTATTAAACGTATATATCCGCAGTAATCGTTAAATTTGACTTCAACAATGCTTGGTAAATTATTTCATAACCATCTCACCATAAACACAATAAAATCTTTTTGCTTTCGGATCTGGTAGGAGTGGTTGATCCTTATCAACCCACTCTCTTTTGCGGACTATATTGTCATAGTTAACCCATTTTTCATCGCTATTTGCGATCCTGTTTTAAAAAGGCTTAATTTTTATCCGTGAGAGCAGACTTGTGTTGATTGATAAATCTTCTTTATACCTTTCACTGAGGTTGTGAGGTACCCTTCCTCCTAACTTGCTGACTTTCCCTAATTTCTTCAGTTGGCGGTTAACAGACGATTGCGACATATTCAACCTTTGTGCTATACCTCTTGTTGACTGACGTAGATTTTACTCCAATATTGCCTTTAAAGGTTGTTGTCAAAGTCGGAAGGACTTCCCACCCTCGGTTCTTATTTTAAGGTCGTATCTCCAGAACGGAATTTTATAAACCAATTTCTAACTCCTCGATCAATTATTAGTCCTTCAATATAATTTTCAACTGTCGCCTTAGCACTATTGCCTTGTTTAAATTCCTAAAGAATTACAAAACGAATATCTTCACCACTATGTAACGAATGTGAAAAAACGCATTTGTTTATTTCGTAAAAATGACATTACTGATTTCGGTCTTCAAATTGCCGAAAAGATTCGAAATTTTACCTTAAGGCCTTGTAGAATACATCGGTAAACGAAAGGAATAAAAACAAAGTGATTTTTCACATTCGTTAGTTTTACGTAATGCCAACGATATGTACTTTTTTATTCCTCATTTGAGAGTTTAAAAAAGCAGTTTACAAAAGAGTAACTAAAGCCTCGTCTTCATAATGAAAACAAAAACTTGTTATCATGGTAACTCATAGCGAGAAGATACGAACAATATATTCTACTTAGCTGCAACGGAAGCCTGTTTGTTTATTTCGTTTAACGTCACTTTATGCTGCTATGGCTAATTGGACGATGCTACGGTGGGAGTCCTAAATTTTGCCTATCCAGGTATAATTAGGATAGGGATATTTAACGAGTACCTGATGACATTGTTTTTCCTAATACAAAATAAAAAAATTCAACCTGAATTTCACTGATCTTACTCGATCCTTTTCTCAAAAGTCACATTTGAAACCTCTATTTTTGACACACTGTTGCTCAATCAAATTTGGTTCTATCAATCAAATTTTTTTTTCTCCGATCAATAGTTTCTTCTCCGCGAAAACACGCTTGTCGGTACTCTTTTGGCTCGTAAGAAAAAAAAAAAAACTGGATTCAATCAGTTTCATTCATGGGATCTGATAGTAAATTTAACCAGATTTAACCGAAAAATAGAAATTTTGGATCCCACAAATAGTTTCAGAGTAATAGCCAAAAGCATACCGAAAAACGTAATTTCGCAGAGAAGTGCGGTTTACCGCAAGTTAGCCAACAAGACATTTTTTCTGAATTTTTTTTCTCAACATATTCTCCTTGTAACTCTACATACTTCTCCCAGCGATGCTCCCATCTCTGCAATCTGTCCAGATAGTACAGCGTTTTTCTCTACAAAATATTTGTTTACGAAGGTGATTACCTCTGCATCATTTGACGATAATCTCTGTCCTACGCAATTTTTAGATGGGGAACAAAAAGAAGTGAGATCAATAGATCTGGTGAGTAAAGCGGATGATCAAGCAGTTCGAACTGTAATCGTGGATTTTCGCCATGACAACTAGACAACAATTGGGCAAGTCAATTCATTTAACTGAACGAAGGTGAATCGATTCATTCACTGAAGTGAACCGATTCTTTTTATCGTGATGACGTAGGAACTGAACGAATCGTGGAAGAAAAGAATCATGGTGGAGCTGCAACAGAAACTGAACGAATCGTACTTGTCAAAAGTCTCTCGAACACCCCCCCCCCCCCCCACCTTAACTGAACCGCGATTCTTTTTAAGGAATCGAAGGTCGACTCGATTATTTTACTGAATCGGTTCTAGTGAATCGATTCACCGTTCACTTGCCGATCTCTAATGACAACCACTGAGGTATGAGACAGTGCGTTGTCTTGGTGAAACAGGATTTTCTTTTTCTGCAAATGCGGCCGTTTTTCCGCAAGTTCTGCCTTCAGCTTGTCTAGTAATGATGGGTAGTAATGGTTTTTTTTTTTTTTTTAAGATCCCTGGCTATGTTTTGGATGCTCCAATGAGGATAGGCTTCCACCGTAGCCAGTACATAAATGATACTAGTTTCATCACGGGCTTGTCGACGCTTTGAGCCTCTCAGGGTAAACTTTCCAAGTCAACCTGTTCTCACCGCTCGTCGCACCAGTCGCGGGAAGGCCTCAATTTCATATTTTGTTCAGGTTTTTTTTTTTTTGTCTTTATTTATCTTAATTCACAACTGTCAAATACATTAATGACAACCAACGAATGAGATGGCTGAAACACAATAAGAAGGAGTGTTCAAAGTTTATTTTATTTTTGCAATACCACTTTTAGACTGCATGTTTTCTTAAAATGATTTTTCGCGATTTGCAACGAAACAGTGCCCCAGATAAAAAAAATTCACCGGTTATAAAATCGATTCAAAATTTGATTTACTATCGAAACCCGTCGTTAAAAATACATCCCATTGGGAATTCCAAAGTCTGAAGAGCAGGCTATAACCTGAAAAAAAAAACTTTATTTGTCAAAGTTAAGGCCCTGAGAGTGTCATTTCAAAATTTCAAAAACTGGGGAAAAAAAGGGGGTGGCCATCGAATATTGAACACCCTGTGTGTGTGTATGTGTATATATATATATATATATATATATATATATATATATATATATATATTTATATTTATTATAATTCAGTTTTCATAAATTCTTTATACCCTATAAGCTTGAAAAGGCAAGGTAGGGGAAAAAAAAAATGTCTTCATGTATTCAATGTGATGCAATGCATGAATTTGAATTTATAGTTCTATAACTGATTAAAATTGTAGCTATTGTTTGTAATATAGCCTGGAATATTTTATTTTAGCCCTTAGAAGTAACAGTCTTAAATCGTGCTGGGACTAAAGGTCGACGTTATATGTTATCTGTGTATAAGGTCTATTATCGCAATTTAAAGGGCCACATCACTGTTGCAATGGAGGGTACCCCTCCACTACCTGTTCTGCTTGAAGCTTCTGCAGAGAATCCTGGTAAGTTAACTTAAATTTAATTAATAAACAGATATTAATGAGTCTCCCTTATCCAAGAGTAACCACTGTAAATCAGCTAATTGGCCTAATATTTTAGTAATGATTAAATTGAATGTCCCAATAATAATTTTTACTTCATTGAGCTTGTATGTTTATTCTTTTTTTCACTCTAACTTATTTTGAATTATTCAGGAAGGGGGAATATTGGACAGTAACTCAGAAAGTTATAGTTTGTCTACCCGTCTTTCGATTCCTATGTATTATTGAGACAATGTGCCGCTGCCCCTGTAGGGTTGAATTATCCTCATCCACATATATTTTCTCCATTTCCTGACCTCAATCCGCTGTGGGTCTTCCTCTTCATCATTTCTAACCTTCTTGCCAAATTTTATATCAAGTTCAAAGTTTAGGAATATATCACTTCTATTGTTTATTCAAAGAAATGGTGAGATGAGGGTATAAATCAACATTTCTTTTTGTCTACAATTTTCATTTATCATTTGCTGGGTATTAGCCTTCACTGTTTCATTGGCGTGTTACTCATATTTTGTGTTATTCTTAGCTATAGGTGGTATGTTCTCTGCTGGTTTTCAGGTAACCTTACATTATACTATTGTAAAATACTATTGCAAAATTGAAGTAAACTCATCAATCTAAAAGTAAACAACGTAGGAAATGATTCACAGATTCAGTTCACAACAAACAACTAAGAAACTCGGCTGCAAAATATATTCAAGCACTTGTAGAGGTCAACAGGGAAGCTGTTAAGAAATACATGATGAATCATCCAGAAATTAGCAGAAAAGTGGTTAACAAACATAAAGAGAGCCAACCCGAAGTTAAAAGATATGCTGTACACACATATTCTGAGAATCACCCAAATATACTTAGAGGGACTGCACAGAAGTATAAGAAAACCCATCCTGAAATCCATAGAAAGTCTTCAAAAAAGTACTCAGGAAATAATCCTCATGTTAAACGTGTAGCTGCAACCAAAGCACGATGAAAGATGTTCAATAAAAATGTTACAGTCAGTATGACCCAAAAACTGAATATGCAAAAGACAATAACAGTCGATATTGAACAGTGGTTTACTTGAAATTGGTGTTATGCTGTAAAATGGAAGGACGAGTCCTGCCATGTGCTGCAGTAACGGGAGAATCCAACTTCCTCCCTTTCAAGAATATCCTGAACACTTGCACAGCCTCTTTACTTACGAACATCCTGAGGCTGAGTATTTTCTAAATAATATTTGGGTATAGAACGGTTGTTTCCAAATGACGTCATTTGGAGCAAAAGAGATAAAAGGGGGGGGGGATATTTCATGCCAACATTTAAGGTGCGAGGACAGGTATATATCACATAATAGGGAGTTTGATGCCTGGAACACAACAACCGTCTTTTATTCAGGTAAATTTTGTTGGTGATGACAAACATGAAAGAGGCATTCGCTATGGTTACTTTCAAAATGTCAAGCCTGCATTCGTAGGCCAACTCCAGAAAATTCTTCATGAACATAACTAGTATATCAAGGACTTCAGAGCTGCTGTTGAGTTTGTTCCCAAAGATCTACAAGATTTCCAGGTAGTGATCAGTGCTGACAAAATCCTTCAAATGCTCATTGAGGACGTTACAATACTCCTACCACTAACGAAGTTACTGTCTTGATTATTGGCTAGGTGTTTGAAAAATAAGATATTGTTCTCCACAGCTGGGACAAAAAACTGATAAGAATCAGTGAGTTCTATCAAGCGTATGATTCTCTTCAGTATCGTCTCATGTGCTGCCATGGAGAAGATGGGTCAGTATTAACATCCCTCAGTGTGACCCAAACACCAATACACCAATTAAGAAAACTGTGTCTGCTGCTGATTTTTACGCCTAAATGTTAATGGAATGAGGAGGTGAAGAACCTTATTTACTTTAATTTCGTAATCTCCTCAACCAATTTATGCTTCGTATGTAAGCAAAAATGGAAACAGAAAGACTAAACTTTATTCAAAAAAATCAAAAAAGTTGAAAAGGTAAAACTATATTCACTTAATGTATGCCATAAGAAAAGCTGATGTTCTGCTATCGGAGCTGTGTAAGATGGTAGTGCTGCCTCGAAGCTTCACTGGAGGAGTGTTAAAATAACATAAAATTAACTTTTGCAAATTGTCAAATTTACTTATTGAAATTATTCTAAGAATGGAATTCTTTAGGTTTATTTAAGTAATAATAATTATCACCATTAAGCTTAACTTTTACTAATTTAAGTTTTCCTAAATCCTAATGATATTAAACCGTAGCGGAACAGGGTACTTTCTGCTACTTTAATTATAAATCAAAGTTTAAATGTTTTTATATTCATCATTTCACAGCATTTTGTAATAGGGTACAGAAAAGTGGAAAAGCTTCTGATTTTTGAAGCAGAACTTAGTAGCTCTAAGTTACTAATTTAATCTAAAAAAAAAAGTCAATTATTTCTTTTGTGCTTAGTGAGCATGGCAGTATATTATCCATCTGAACTTGAGAATTTTTTATTCTGAAAATTACATACATAATATTTTGTATTTATTCATAATGAAGTACAAAATATAACTTGTACATTTATTTGTACAAGTACAAAATATAACTCCATATCGCTCATGTATTTCAAGAGTGACACAACTCAAAAATCTGTTTTGTTTTTTTATTTATCTTCCTTTTTATGTTATCTTCCTGTTAAATCCCACTTAATACATCTCACTTATGATTGGAAGATAATTCGTTGCACTTTTGATATTTCATCCAAGACTGAGAATTTTACATTTTTTTTTTTTGAGTTGTCACTTCAGAAATACATGTGCGATATATTAAGTAGAAGAATACTATGTTTACTATGGATGATAATTATTTTGAATGAGAAATTAATTTATAATAAATTAAAAAAAATATTTCTTATTGAATTAATTGTTTAATAAAATATCCAACTCGTGCTCCAAGTTATGTCACATTAGGAAAAGTTTATATTACATTGTTGTTAACAATGAACCACCTTCAAAATATAATATTGAATAACTAACTTTAAAAAATTAAAACTTTACTCTTAATACTCTCCCGATCAAAAGTATTGCAGCACCCATAATTCTCGAGATTTTCTTGGTTTTGACCTTAATCCATACTTTTTTAATATTTATATTAATATTATTTATTAAATCAGAGACATCAGGGATTAGAAATATCGTTGTTTTTCACTGTTTACCAACAAACAATGGAATTTTAGTTTATTAGTTTCAAATTTTCTTTCAGTCCATGATTATCTTTCGTTTGCCTCAAGTCTGTTCTCTCTTTTCTCTTTAGTCTAGCTATAACAATTAATTGTATTCAAAATGAATCGTTTAAGCCACTATGATTCGGTCAGAACTATCGCTCTCTTTGAAGAAGGCAAATTGTTGCGTTACATCACTAATCACCTCGGGATTCACTATTCTTCCATTTCAAGGACCATAAAAAGGTACAGGGAGACTGGTAGTAATTCGAGACGACCAACTTCAGGGCATCCCAGGATATACTAATCCCATAGATAGATGATCACTTAATTAAAATGCAAGCACTTCGGAAGTGTAATTTTACAGCTTCTTCCTTTAAAAACTTGATCACTGGTGTTCGAGAAATATCAATCTCAGGGTCAACGGTCATTAGAAAACTAAGAGAGTCAAACTTCAGCTCAAGAAGGCTAGTAAAAGGTCCTCTTCTCACCGTAGAACATTGTGTAAAGAGATTAAACGAACACCAATCTTGGACTGTGGAGGAATAGAAAAAGTTTATTGATTGATGAGACAAGAGTGGCCCTTAACAGACCAGATTGACGTGAAAGAGTTAAGGGAAGGCCTGTAGAATGGTATAGTCAGTGTGCACATAAAAAAAACTGAGCCATTTGGGAAAAGTCTATCATGTTCTGGGGCGGCATATCTTGGAGGGCACATACCGAGTTAGTGCCAATCCAAGGAGGGGCCTTGAATGATTTGAGGTATGTAGAAATCATGTAGTGCATTTTATGTCGTTCATAAGCTTTGAACCGATGCTCATGCATGATAATGCCCATCCTCCCAAGGCAAGATGTGTTTCTGAGTACCTAAACGCCACAAATATCCACACCATTGATGGGCCAGCAAGAAGACCTGATCTTAACCCAATTGATCATGATTGGATTTATCTCAAACGATAAGCTTCGGTCTCAGAGAAGATTCACCTCCTACTACCCTTGAAAATTGGAGGAGTGGGACAATATACCCCAAGATTTTCTTTGAAATGTTTTTTACAAGTATACCAAGACGGGTGGAAACAGTCATTCAAGCCAGAGGAGGCAATACATCTTAAATTAAAATTGTAGAAAAGGGAAGTTTTAAAAAGTGAGTTTTCTAACTTTTTTGTTTATTGAAAGAAATAGTGTAACTTATTTTAATAAAACTTTATTATATCCAGTTTAGATGTGTTTATTATAGACTTCCGAACCTTTATTTTTTATGAAAAAACAAGTTTTTGTTAAATTCTAATATTTCAAAGTGTTGCGATACTTTTGAAAGGGAGTTTAGTTTTCAGTTACTGCAATAAATATTAATGTTTAAATTATAGAAAGAAAAAAAAAAAACATCTTTTGTGTTATTAGAATCATTTTTTTAAATATCAGCTGTATTTTATGAATGTTTTATTAACTTATTTTAATATTGTCATTTATTTATTTTTTTAGATCTAAAACAGAACAAAAAACTATTAATTGAAATGTTTTATAAAAAATTATCCAGGAAATTAGCTGACAATCTTGAATTTGCTAATTCATATGAACTTGTATTTTACAATGGTATGTACAAATAAATTAAATTAGAGTTTTTGTGTGTGTATGTGTGTGTGCGTGTGTTTATATATATTACATACGAATAGAGAGTCTAAGGCTGATTGTGACTTCTGTTGAAAGAGATGGGTGGGATCATTTAAAAAAAAATAATAATAAATTATTTAGACAAAATTTACAAACATAATTTATTTTATTTTCCAACATTTTGGCCAAATCTTTGATGACCATCATCATGGCAGATAAAGAACTTAAATTAACTTGGCATACTTGACATTATGTCAAATAAAATAACTTATGTTCGTTAACTTCACCTGAATGATTGTTTTTTTTTACTGATCCAACTCAACATCTCTTTCAATATATTAACTGTTACTCAAAATAGCTGTTCGATTGTGACTTCTGAATGAACATTTTCTATTTTTTTGTTGGTTGGATTATTTTACCTGACTTATCACTGTGTTTAATTAAGTAACTACTTAGGATTTAAATTTCAAAATAATTTTACATACAACCCTTTTAGAAATAACATAAAATGATGAATTCTGGGAAAAGAGTTGTATTACTTAAAATCCTGTGTGAGGTAGGGGCTAGTTTTTACACCACAGTGGACAGCAAGTTACAACAATAAACAAATGAAATCTCAGACTTCTTATAAAAAACAAAAATTAAATTTAAAAAATCACATTGTCTTTTTAATACATTTTTATTAACTTGACCTGTATGTAACGGAATCTTTCATCATAATGTATGATATAAAAATTTTATTGGTAACTATGTATAAAAGTAGAGTTATTATGAAATTTATAATAATAATAATAAAACCAGTGTGGGGTTTGTCAACCACCATTTGGCACGTCCCCAGGTGGCGGATAGAGGAATGATCTCTATCCTGAGCAACGAAAGGTATCTCTTTTAGAAAGAGATCCCTCCAAACACAAAGTAAACACATGGAAAGTTACATCGGAGCAACCAAAACAAAATCAGTACAGACCAAAGTTGTTGGAAGAACAAGAAGAACTCAAAGAAAAATTTGATTAAGTTATTTGCTTAATGACTTATATTTCTGGGGAGAATTCGCTAATAATAATAAATTCTCAATGGTGTCGGTCCATCTGTAACAAAAGTTTGTTGTTGAATGTTCCTTAGACTCTCACGTCCAAAGGCTGTAGCTTATGAAAATAAGGTGTTGAGGTTAGAGAAACTACATCTTTTTCTTTAGCTATTTCTACAATATTAATATCGAAATTCGATGAATGATTTTATTTGATTAATTAATAAGATAATAATAATAAGAGCTGCAATTGGTTGGGGATGAAATGTTTTATGAAAATTCTGAATTTTGCCTCAACAACAAAAATAACTTTTTGTATTTATTTTTTTTGTTTTCTACAAGTAGTAAAAACTCAAATAAGTATAACTCCATGAATTTAGATTAATTGCAAGCAAACTGTATTAGGGCATAATTACCATAAAACACATATCTCTGCTTTTACAGAAAACAGGCTGTAGACCAACTTTACTAAAAAATTAAAATGTTACATTTTAACACATACTAGTGCTCACCTAACAAGAACAGATTTTTTTGTGAGGGGTAGTGGGAGTAGGTTTGGGTGATTTTGAGTATCAGAATGAATTGTTTTATATTTGTTGAAAGTGAATGTTTTAAATACCATGTAATGTTTGAATAGGAATGCACTCTGGTGTTTTGATGATTTTGTTTGTTTTATGAAAAATTATAAAATTATTATTATGAAAAATAATATTTTATTATGTTTTCTACATATTTTTTTGTTTTGTTTAGATGACTATGATAAGCCGTCTACTTTAGCTGATGTGATAATTATGAAGCATGTTGACAAAGGTTTGGTGTCACCTCAGAAAGCATTTGAGTATCCACCAGCTTATGATTCTGACAATGAAACCTCGAGGTTGGATTGAGGTAAATATTCTACTGTTGAACTTGACACAGCAATAATTGGCCTGAACCAACAGAAATCGTAGTTTTAAAACACTCCTACATTTGTTTAAAAAATGAATTCTCATTTGTATTTTATGAAAGGTTGTATAAAACTGATTCTAGTATTATCACAGCCTTTTGAATAATTTATTACTTATAACACACTGCCTGTAATATATATAATGCAGGTAGTATGTATTAAATTGTTATTTAATCCATAAAGTAACTTTGGAGCTGCAATTATTATAAGAACAAAATGAAAGTAAAATCAATGGTTGTCATGAAGAAATGGATAACTCAAATTACTTGGATACTACAAATCTCATCACGTCACATTTTCACTTCGAAGAGAGACATGTTCCCCTGTCTTCATCGAAAATGAACAGATTCCGCATAACCGACAGAGTAAATTACGTTGGTCTAATTTTTGACTGAAGGATGACATGAATTTGACAGTTGTGAATTAAGAAAGTCAAAAAAAATTTAAAATGAGTTAACAGCATAAATCCTTCAAAGCAGGATTTTTAATATCTACATTATGAAAAATTGGTTTAGTTGTTCTTCTTAATAAGGCCCTTAAGTATCTATTTATCTATGTATCTATTTCTGGCATTTTTAGATTAATTACAGGATTTAGGAAAACGATCTAAAATGCCCTGCTGAAAAGTGCACAATTTTGACTTGTCCGCTTCTTCACGACAGCCAGAGATATGCTTTTATGATGCACCTATTCTAAATAGTTAGTAATTAAATTAATGATTTTTTCAGACAAGTATGATTGATTGATTACCTTTTGGAAAAAGAAAGCAGATTAATTGATCTGAGTGAAGTGTCTTTATGATATAACGGACATGACATGATTTTATACATGATATGCTACTAATGATAATAAGAAGTATTTCCTCAAAATCTTAATTTTTGAAGCAGACTAATCCAGTAAGTTCTCATTAATGTCTTATCTTCAAGAAACCATGTTTAAAGTTATTATATTTTAGCTATAGTAGAACAAGATTCATTCAGAACATTATTTTACTTTTTACTACACTTAGCAACTAACCTTAAGACATGTATGTATCAATAACAATATATGATAATTTAATTATAATAATTAAAACAAAATAATCTTTAAGAATAAAATTCTCTCATCTCTTTATAATAACAATCAATTTTATATAGAAAAAATAATAGCATTCATTGATTGTTATAGTAGTTTTCTTCTTCATAACCACTCATGTTGGTGTCATATGTTATATTTAGCATGAAAATGAGCAAATTTCCTCAAAAGTTTTTTTTTGTTTTAACTGTGAAAATAATTAGTTGCTTGTTATTATTTGTTTGTTTTCATGGTTAAATATTCGGCATAAGGAAAATATAAGTAAAAATAAGAAAACTGAAATGTACTTGATTGTAAATCATTGTAATTAAATTTTTTTATATAAATCTTAATTATTTTACATATTTTTTAAAAATATGTTTGTTTAAGGCTTTGTTAATTATGTTGTTTTAATTAATAAGTTCGAATGGGACAACTTTTTACTATGTTATAAGAAAACGTTTTTAAAGATATATTTCCTGGGTATCCTTAGTATATTTGGATCGTGCTAAACATTAGTTGAGTAGTTAAGGCTAAGGCTTGACTTGTTTGATTAAATACAGAACAAAGATTTGTTATTGTAATTGATAGAAATTTATACTCACGTTTACAAAATGAAGGATTAGATCTTTTTTAAAACCATTTAAAAGTTGTGTGTGCCTTTTATGTGAATTGGAAAATATTTATATTTTTTTATTCATCTCAAATAATTTGACATATTTTTCTATCAGCCTGTTATAAATGTTTTTAATTATTTTTTTCTTATATCTTTAGCAGATTTTGATACTCAATGTGCATAAATTAAGAATACATTAATATATTTTCTAATTATGTTGTAAGAGACTGAACTAAAACTGTTTCTTAAAAATTGTCCTGAAGTTTGAAAATTTTTTTACTAAAAAAAACTTTTATCTTTTATTTGTTGATTAAAGATCTGTTTGTTTTGTTTTTGGTAATTTTTTTTAGTATGTCATTAGTAATTATTGGTTAACTAAAATT
Source organism: Euschistus heros (assembly GCA_003667255.2). NCBI lineage: Eukaryota > Metazoa > Arthropoda > Insecta > Hemiptera > Pentatomidae > Euschistus > Euschistus heros. The sequence goes on along the minus strand of RCWM02000183.1, from coordinate 1,979,430 downwards.
AATGGAATATTAAATATTCCGTTTGACGCTTATCCAATATTTGTATGCAATATACAAAAAAAAAAAAAAAAAAAAAAAAAAAAAAAAAAAAAAAAAAAAAAAAAAAAAAAAAAAAAAAAAAAAAAAAAAAAAAAAAACCCATTCATTGAAATCTTTTTGTCTAATTTAATTTATATTTATCCAATCTTCATTTTAACATTGCAGTTCTGATCTTTCTGCTGATAATTATTTAGTTAGAAGTTTATTTCTAATCATATATAATTTATTTATTAACGTTTCCAAACATTCTTCAATTTTACTTGATAACAATTTTTTGTTAAATTACTTAAAGTTAAGTATTAAGATGCCTTTCATATTTTTATATCATATTTATAGTCCATGCTTTTTACTGTTTATAAATTTATTTCAAATAGATTTATATTGTTTAATTATACTCGATTAAAAATCTTTTGTTAATTTTCATAACTGATAAATCTCAATCTATTAAATGTTTTTATGTTACACCCTTTTTTAACATTTTTATTTTTTAGCTACATCTCTAAAATATAGATAAAATGGTTAGTTAAAATATACATTAGTGGTATACGATATTATTTCTTATCTGGCATTGTTGGGTTTAAAAAGAATGATCATGTAAACATTTAAAATATATTGATAATGTTGTATCATAGCAAGCGATAAAATATAACATCAAATATATCTGTTTGAAAAATAAATTTATTAATATAATAAATTGATATTTTTATGTATAGATATGTAAATAACATAACTTATTTAGAGTTTAAATTACATCAAACAAAATAATGATCATTATTTTATTGTATATAATTATACACTTAACATTCAATCTATACTTTCATTAATTTTGAAAATACAAATTGTGAAAATTAAGGACATCAAATCAGTGTTAATCTGTCCATTGACATAATACTGTATAAGAGAGTTTACTCTTAGCTTGGTACATTAACTGCCATAATTACAAATTGATTTTCATTTCACCTAAAATTGGAACCAAACAAAAAAAAAAACACCTTAATATAAGAATAACCTTATTTTTTTATAATAAAAATTATTCTAAAGCTAGTTTGTGATACATTATTTTTGGCTTAAAAAATTGAAATTGAAATGAATTTCGTGAATTTAAAATGTACCTGATTATGTTTAAGTATTATATCAAGCGATTTATTATTATAATTGCTTTAGAGTTCATATTTAATGCCAATGAATCATTATATTTAATGTAAACATTAATGTGTTCATATATATTCAAAGTATATATATATACATATTGTATATAAATGTCTTGAGACTGTGTAATTTTTTTTTTTTTTTTCATATTTATGTATCTATTGTTCAAGTATCAGTAATAAAAATATAAAATTAATAAAACACTGTTTTATTTTGTTTTTTGTCCTAATAAAAGGAGAATGCCTATTACGATCCTTAATTTTGTTATTTATTTTAAAAAATAATAATAAGTATATAGTTTTGTTTTTATTAAGAATAAAGATAAGATAAGACCTTGTTCTTGTAGTTAACTAATCAGAATGACTACCAAATTAAATTTTATTTCATATCATATAATGATATTTTTTTATTGGCATAGTTCGTTTTATCATGATAAATTTTTCTAGTTGGACATCTGTCAGATCTTTAACTCCCGTGTTATTCGAAATTAGGCTCAATCTATCAATTTCATGTGAAAGCTTAGGTTTACTAGATTTATTTAAAACGTGGTGTTTTGACATGTGAAATGTAGTAAAATAAACTGTTTAGCAAAATCTTTACCAGTTAAGAGATCCTACTAAATTTTATGTATGTTGGTATCAGGGCCTGTTTTGCCAATACTAAAGTCTGTATTTTGATGCAAATTGTTGAGTACACTGAAAATTTTTATCAAAAAGTAAAGTCAGTAAATACATTAGTGTTTGTGAGTCACTGATTTCAAAGGTTATATTTTCAAAATTGTAAAGGTTGATTAAGAGGAAATATTGATACCGTCTATTTTGTTTTTATATTTATGGGGAGGGGGGTCAGTGTATCTGATTCATCTAGAGCACAGTATTCAGTATTTGAAGGGTTGACTTTCAAAATAGGAGAAACCCACTATTTGTCTAAAAGAAACTTTTTTTCTCTTAATATTCTAAGTTTTTTCTCCTCTATTGCTTGGTAAAATTGTTTCCATCTAAAGCATACTATATGCCATTACAATGTAAGGTGAAAATGTAGGTTTCCTTATTTTCTGGATTTGATATTGTGCAAAATATGTTTATTTAATGGATAAACATATGAAACTATTAAAGCATTGTTATATATTTTAAAAATTATATTTTAAATTTGGTTTATAAATATGTCCGTTCTATCTTTTTCTTTTGTTACTTCCCTGATCCCTTCTAAAGACGATAAATCCATTTTGGTTTTTAGGTTTTCTCAGTCAATTATTTATTTTTATTTTTTTTTTATTTTTTTTTTTTTTTTTTTTTTTTTTTTTTTTTTTTTTTTTAACTATTGAAATCATTCTAGTAATGCCATTTTTTGTATCTCCTGAAAAGTTTTACGATTTGGACTTATCCCATTTTGAAAATCAACACCTCATTTTATTGTGTTGGGTTTCAATCACCTAAATTGGTATTAATCAAAGTGAAATATATCTTTTCAAATCCATTTTTGGAAGTAAATAAAAAACTTGGGAGAAGGTGAAGGTTGGGCTGAGATCCAATTACTTATGTTTAAGATAACATACATCAGATGATAAGTTCTAGGAATAAAATTGTGAAATTAATTGTATCACCGTCTCCCCTCATGTCCTGGAAAACCGTGATTTGTCAAAATGGCAAGAGGAGAGAAAAAAGAATCAGTACAGATCATTTAGTGGGAATGTCACCGTAAAAAAGAAGAAATTTTGTTTGTTAATATACATACTCCTAACTGATAATCAATCGCATGAAATCAAATGGATTTAATTAATGTTAGACTGAAAAAGTGTTATTGAAACAATATTTTATGATTTTTAAAACTGATCATTAGAGAAATTTACAGCTGTTAAAAAAAAATAATAATAGTAATATAAAAAATATTAGATATTGGTGCTGAAAAATAAATTAAAATCCTCTTTGGAAGTTCTCATTGTTTTAGCTCCTAGGTATAACTATAGCTTCAATAGTCATCTTACATTTGTTATCATATAAATGTAAATAGAAGTTTCCTTACAGTTTTTACTGAAAATCGCTTTCGAGTTCGCTTCGAGTTTTTACAGTCTAAACAACTAATGTAGGCTCTAGGTATATTAAATATTATTTTCTTTTTTTTTGTTCTTGTCTTTCTATTATATTTCAACGTTCTGTTTTCAGTTTAAGTTAACTCTTTTTATGTTGTTTTATGAGTTACTTTGCAAATCCTTGATTGAATTCAAGATTTTAATCTGGAAAGTACCACCCATGGAGGCACTTTGGTACCGGACCTGGAGTATCAAACTCAGTCCGTCCCAGTTCAGTAAATGTTTTCGCATCCAAAACAATTAGAGCTGTCTTGCATGCATTGTTTCCCCAGAGTAATGTTGACAATACCACACCATCATCTTCATCCTAAAAAAATCGTACTGTTAATTGAATAATATAACTTCCAAAATAGTGCTACAGCTTAAAGCAGGAAAATAACAGGAGATGATTCTATGATTAATTTTCATATTTTGATCCTTAATAGTTTTGGAGAGCTTAGTGTTTTTTTACTCATAAAAAACTTATGTTTCTCCAAAATTATTTTTGCTTTGATAATTAACAATCATAATTAGGAATTAATGAATTATTTGCCACTTCTAATTGTGGCACTCTTCGAAAAGTAGTTTCTAATGTTAAACGTTCATCATCAGTTCTAAAAACATACACAAATTCAAATTATCATCAATTTTATGTACAGATTAAATGTATTAATTTAAAAAATGTAAGACCAGAAATCAAATATGTTGATACTCACCTAATAAAGCAAAGCAAAAGGGCTACTTGAAGCTATTGAAGCTAGATCATAGATTGAAATATGGGTTAATAAAAAGAAAGGGGGTTAAGTAGTCAGCTAAATAACCAGGTAAATTTTTTATGTTTTTAGAAATACATAATTAGGATTGATGAATTAAGTACCACTTCTATTGGGATTATTTTATTAGAAAACTAGTTTCAAATGCTAAACATTCATCTTCAGTTCTCAGGAGGTCTAAGAGATAACTGTTGTTGTTAGACAACAGAACTGAAGATGAATCTTTAACATCGGAAGCTAGTATTCTTATAAAATAATCCCAATAGAAATGGCAATTAATTCACCAGTTCTTAATTGTATTGATCCTCCTATACCATCATGCGTACCTCAATTGATTTAACAATTATCTGGCAGAATAAATTGATTTCAAAACACTTAGTATTTACCTTTCTGTTTGGTGAAGGAACAAATACTGGTTCACTTGGGAATGTGCCAATTTCTGTCCATGTCAATGTCGTTTTGTTTGTAACATCAACTTTTATTAACTGAAAATCAAATGTTTACCAATCTTAAGTCCCAGAATTTTCATTTCATTAAAAAAAAATTTAATATAGGTATGGCATTATAAATTTTAACTTACAGTTCCTGGACATTTCAAATCAACATCAGAAGATATTGCATAGAAATAACTATACTTTTTTCCAGAAAATAAAGGATAATTTATACGTGGAGTTTCACAACCCATATTAGAGAGTAATTCCGGAATGACAAATATTTTTCCATCCTTTGTTAAATGGGCTTTAGCATTGGTACTCGCTAATGTGACCTGATTAACTAAATTTTCTGCAGTATTCATTGGTAGTACATATCTGAAAGGTCTTCCTCGAAACATTTTTGCATAATCTGGATTTTGCTTTGCAGTCTGAAACATGACAAATAATTTTAATGCACATTAATCGTACATAAAGCTTGTATTGTTATTTATGGCTAGTATTGGGAATAAAATACTTCCTTAAATGTATCTATTGATACAATGACCTCAGTGATGACTGATATCTTTCTATCTCCTTATTTCTACCGACCAATACGGTCCTTGGCCTCCATAATAAGATTTCAACATTTAGCTTGATCCTATGTGGCTGCTTACCAGTTGCAGGTGTTTGGTGGGAGATTGTTTTGAAATATTTGTTCAGGGATCTTCCTTTCAATATAAAGAATCTCTCTACCTCCTCATTATTAGTGAGGTCCAAGTTTCCCGTCAGGACAGGCCTTATACACAAATTGGTTAGTATTCACCAATAGCCTGTGAATGTCAATGAAACAGGCCCATTACTGCAGGCTGTTGGTCTGCTGTCTCTGCTCCAGGTTCAGCTCTCATATACTTGGTCTTCTCCTGGTTTATTCACAACCTCATATGCTTCTACAACATGAGAAAAAAAATCATTTCTTAAGGACCTTGCTGCACTATCTAGGTCATCAACAAAGCCGATTGGATGAGATGGTTGAAGATGCTATCAGAGGTCAATAAGGCTGTGTCACTTATGACCTTCTTCAGAGCTAGATAGAACAATAGGCAGGTGAGGCCATCACCCTACATAATGCCTTCAGTAGATTCAAACAGAGATCTGACTGAATCCTTACAGGACTTCTTGTATTGTCCATAGTCATCTTGATCGACCAAACCAGCTTCAGAGGTACTCTAAGTTCTCTTAAAGCTGCACACGGCTTAGGCATTTTAATGTTGCCATATGCACACTAGAAGTCAACAAAGAGGGGATGAGTAGTCATCCTATACTCATCAGATTTCTCTAGAATCTTCAAGATTTTAAACATTTAATCAGCTGTAGATTTTCCTTCTCTGAAACACCTGGAAAAGCTTCCAACAAATAATATGCTTACATAAAACTTTATATGTGCACTGCAGAAGCAAAGTGCCATGGTTATTGGAGAATTCCTAGTATGTTACCTTTCTTGTTTAGATAGATGATGTTTTTCCTCCATTGATCAGACATTCTCTCTTTGATCCAGGCTGTGAGGTAGAGGACTCTCAAATACTATTCACCACCGTGGTTGAGGAGGTACTGGGCTAGAATCCTTTCTTTACTCTGAGCCTTACTTGAATAGTGTAAGCAATAAAGAATCCTATACTCTCAAAAATATGTCAACATGAAAATTAAAAAGGATAGAAAATTTGGCCTGCCAATTACTAGAAGATACTATATATTCTTGAAATGTCGTAAAAAATAAGAAAGTGCAGACAATCTTTGATTTATTTTAAATTTTGAATTAAAGTATATTGACAAAAAGTAATTGGAAATATGAATATTTATTAATTTGAAAACAGTAAAAAGTAAAATTGACTTACCTTTAAGGCCTCTATTAGCATACATTCAATCATGTCTGGATTTTTATAGACACAAATATCAATTACAACATGATTATTATCTTCATATTGATTGATTATGTGGAGATAAAAAAATGGTTCAGCTTGAAATGTTTTAACATTTTTTCCAGATTTTCGATCAATAACATGAATTAGTGTCTGAAACATATGGGTGTTAATATGAAACGGTATAATTATAATGCTGAATTTGTCTGTTATTATATTTGTTGGGGTAAGTGAACAGTAATGAATTTTTATCTCTTAAAATACCATTTACCTTCTCATGCCCGATATTTAGTGGGAAATTACTTATTTTGGAGAATGCTGTTATTTTTTGTACTGGGACTAAGAACTTGAAATAAAGAACAATATTTCTCCTTTTTGACAATACTTGGAGTTCAGATTGTTCACTCTGTCATTGTTTCCTACTGAGTTATAAGTTAGGAATGATATCAAGGGTTTACATTCAGGTTAGATAAGATTACAGGAACAATGGAATAGTTTAAGGGTACCTAACCTAGTGACAATCACTAAAGCTTTAGATTTCAGGATAAGCTTTGATCAATGGTAATGACTTAAGTTTTTAACAAAGGAATAAAAAGTGTTAAAATGTTTATTAAGGTTTAGGGTAGGAAAGTTGGTATTATATTTGAGGGATGCCTAATCATTGATCTGAATTAGGTCTCCCTGAATTGTAGCAGCCAAGAGAACTTAAAAATGACCAAATTAAATAAAAAGTAACTTGAGGCTGAAAAAGTGATGTTAGTTTGTTTGTTATGGTGAGTGTTCAAGAACATAAAGTTTTAAATTGTTTTATGTACTCCCATACTTCTACAACTTAGTTTCATTAGCAGAGATTTCGAGAAAGCACTTGTAATAGAATAAAATGGAATGTATCTAAATTTTTTACAAATATTTAATTTGTATGTTGGCAATTAATGAATGCTATCTTGATTATTGCAAAATCCCTCCCCATCAGTTATATGCTGTCTTCCGTGCCTCATTACAGCACTACAATTAATGTCCATCGATAAAATACTGGTTAATAAGAGGATGTGTTCCATTTTCGGTTTGTGAGCATGAGAAGATTGAGCATGAGCTTGATAATGCTTTTCCTAATTTTTATGTATTGACCATGACAGAAGTTCAATACAAATAATTTAGTCTTGTTTTATTTCTATTTTATTTATATATCTTTCGTATTATGGGGTATTATTTGGTGCCTAAAGATGAACAAAGAGCTGAAGAACCTATAAGAAGGACCAGATATTGTAACATATAGAGAGGCAGAATAAGATGCCATGTACAAAGAATGGAACATGGTAGGCTCTCTAAAATAATGATAGAGATATTCCAACTCTGCTAATAAATGTTTTGGTTTTTATCAATTTCCAAAACATACAATTTGATACTTTTCACCTCAAAAGAATAATTAAATTTATTAACACAGGATTTTTTATTTTAATTTTTCAAACTTTAATGACGATTTAAGTTAAAAGCAATGAATAAAAAAACTTACAGGCTGTTTATCATTCCATTTCAAAATGTTGCAGAGAGGCTTTGTGTTGAAATTCATCGCTATCTTTTCCATAACAGAAATGCCCATCGGCTGTTCCACTATAATAAAATATGATTTAGTTATCCCAAAAGTGTGCATATAGGATGGTTGAAAAGGCCATCTGCAGTTTACGGAGGCTACAAGTCTTGCTTCTGAAAATATGTCTTTTTTTTTGGCTCCTAAAATGGAATGTTAAAAGCTTATTATATATTTACTGTTTACTATTCGAAATATAGCCATTGGTAGCATTGAAGTGGCAATTCAGTGATAAACTTTATTATGACTTAAAATTAAAATTGACTAGGCAAGTATTATACCATTTCTGAATACATAAACCAGTTCTCTTTCCATGAGTTATGTCATTATGAATTTCAATATAATTTGAAATTGAATAAGATTTTGGAACTTATTTTTGAAAACTAAATTATTTTAAAGTTGGGCAGCAATATGTTTTTTCGTATTAATTAAGCATATCTCTCTCTTAAGTTTGTGTTAACGTCTAATAATATTAATATATAATTATTCTGTTCATAAGTTTTAAACTATTAATCATTGGCATCCAAAAATTATTTTCAACTCAGCATGCTTTTGAGAATTGAAAAATCTTTATGGAAAGAATGTTGTCTATTTTTGAGTTGTAAAAACTTTTTTTTCCTATTCTATTGTTACGTCTTTCTCATTTTTTGTTGTGTATACCTTTCTTAGTGTTTGGAAATTCAACAATAGTATAAACGGGCCCTTTATGTTGAACAGACACACCAATGTTGAAGACAAGTCCATCATCTTCAATGTGGGGATGAGATGTGTGATGGACTATATTTACCAGGCTTGAGACATTTACCTGAAATTCAATTTATTTTTTCAAAAAATTGAAAACTAGATTATTTTATAATTTGTTTGTATTTTATTGAGTAATTACACAACAATTAGTGTTTCATAATGTTAAAAAAAAAATTTATTTTTTTTAGTGAATATCTAAATAGAAAATAACCAACTCATGTCATGTATAAATATAATTAAAAATTCTGTAAAATAGTAAGCAGAGATATTTACTTATTTACTAATTTACTGATATTATTTTTGTTGGACCTAAAGTTATATTTTTAAATATATAATACCAGTGAACAGAGTTGAATGCTCTAAGACAAAATTGGTAAATTTAAAAGATTAATATGTTTCTGAAAAGCTGAATTTTTTTTTTCAAAATTGTACAAGTTAGTTTTTTCTAACATTAAATATCTCGAAATCTATGCCTTGTATTAAGGCATTTGTTTATCTAAAACTGTTTTTAGATAAATATCTCTATAAAAATATAATTTTGAAGAAAAAAAAAAAGAGGGGAGAATTTTTGATAAAAATATGCTGTTGCTGACACATTCAAGAAGACACAGATATACTCCTAATACTTCCTCGTTTGCCTTTAAAAGTTATGGGGATTTCTCACTCCGCAAATAAATATGAAAAAAACAAAAGATAGGCAATACTTATTAAACGGTAGTGTATATACCTATTGTAAAGTATTTTTACTTACAGAATTCAGGGTCTCTAATGTCTCTTTATCTATTCTGTACATCACTGGGGCCTCTGTCAGTGTGTATATTTCATCATTGAATGGATATACTGATACCAAACAATTATCAGAATCGTCAAATTTAAAATATGATGCGAATCTGTGGAACCACATTATAATGAAAACCAAATATTTCTTAAAATGTTTAATAGAATTGTAAATGTGATATTTTATAACTTAAAACTTACTTTTGGAATATCGTCTTACAAGGATCAGCCACTGCTCTGGTACCAAATTCATTTACGACAATTCTTTGTGCTGCTTGATTTCTTATATACGTCTTTGACTTGAGAAATCTACATTGGTAAGTAGCTGAACTATCTTTAATGTGAAACCTGTTGTATGAAAATATCTATATATTTTTTTAACTTATTTATTTCAGATATCTAAATTGTATTAGTGACATTATAAATTTATTTTGATAGATTGCTTCTAAATTTATAATAAACTAACATCATCATTCAGTAACATCATTTTCTAAATCTCTGATTTTTAATGTCTCTAAAATACCTCCACTAGAATGCAAAAGGAAATTTTCTTGAAAGGAAAAAATTTAATTTAATTAAAAGATATGTTACTTTATTTTTTAAAGAATAATTCTCTCTAGGAGAAATTAAATAAATAACGCTGAATTAGATTTAAAATTATTTAATAATTTTTATTTTTAATTATAGTTAATACCTGTGTAATAAGGCAGCTGGATCAAAGAGATGATTATAAGAATAATCTCCCACAGTCATAGCTCCGGGTCCATTCCTTATCAGGGCACCATTTAACCAGGATGGTATTAATCCTATGATGTATTTGTTTATTTATTATTTATTGGCTTTTAATTGATAATTATATTATTTATACTAATTTATTCATCAATAATCTTCTCGACATAGGTTCTGGCTTGAGTGAAAATTATACAATTTTATTCATTAGGATAATAAATATTTTCTTAAGCAGCTATTAATTTATATTTTTATATGTGTTAGATGGAGTAGGCAAGCTCACTGGATCTGTTACCATCTTGCCAACACTGAAAGTTGGCTGGGGGCTAAAAAGTTACTTTCTGTTTTATCAATTGGTAAACTCTAGAATCAAGAGTCACCCAACCCTTATAAAGTGAGTTGAGAAGGCTACTATTTTACGAAAGTTGACCTGAAACGCTGTTCTAAAAACATTTATGTCACACTTTCTTTAACGCATCAGCGAATTCTTAAAATTTGCTGAATTTTTTTCTCCTAATAAAGATTTAGAACAAAATGAGGACACCCTCTCAGCTTATGAAGGCACATCTACCCTACTTGAACCTGCAACGATTTGGTGAAATAAATTGTCTGTTGAGCAATATTCTGGTCAGATCATCTTCTTGCATTGGCAAGCCATTCTCTGTAGAACTCTTTATATCTAGCAAATAAAAATTTAGGAATAAACCTTTTTTAATAAAAGGAAACATTTATCATTTTTAGTTTAGGTATGCATCCATGTTTGATTTATAGAAATATTTATTTATGAAGCATGGTTAGGCATCATTCAAAACTATTTTTTTTTAAATAACAAAGAATTTTAGAACTCCCATTGGCTCTTACTTGCTATAGTTAATTACTTTTTTTATCCATAAACTATTGATAACTACAATCCATATTCACTAAATTGTGTATGCATTGTAAATCAATTCACATCGAATATCTTTTAAGAACCTTAAATTTTTATTGGAAAATACTTTTATATCAAAGAAATATTTCTGCATATTTCAGGCATTAGAAGCCTGCCTTCTCTATAAATAAGAAAAATCGCCAAGTATGTATTTTCATGTAAATATAAATTTATTTATTATTTAATCAATTGCAACTAATTGTAAATTTAAATTTAACTACTTTAGGCCTTTAGAGTCAAAACCTGCTCAGTCCATTTTTATAAACTTTTCAAGAGATCAGAAAAACGGAAAATTTAAATTTTATAAAAAGGGTTTAAATATTTCCCAACCTATCTGACATGATTAAAATGTAACTTAAGATTTAGTTTGACATTTCCAAACAAATTTTGGGACCGCTCAGATGTGCTATAGTAAAATTTGAATATTGGACTTAGTATGTTTTGAATCTACAGTTTCTTAAAATGATTTTTTAAGAAATAGGAATAACAAAATAATATATCTGAACATGAAAAATCGGTATTTACTTTATTTTTTCTCACAAAGAATAACATATTTATAATGGTTGTTAATTAAAATTAAACAAAAGCAAGCCCTTTCATTTGCATCTTCATTGTCCGAATAAGTTATATTTGCTTCTTTTTTAACATCAGCATTTTGTAAGGTTGCCAAATAGTACCCTAACTTAGGATTTGAAGTCCACTCAATGCCGAAATGCTTTTTTAATAATGAGTTTACTTAGCTTAGTGCTTCTACTATTTCCCCGGTTAAATATGGACTTAGCAGGATTTGATTTGAAAGCTGAATTTTATAGGTCATTTTGAAGCAGACTTCTAAGGTTTTGGCCCAAATCTTCAGACTAGTAAATAAAACATCATTTGAAGTTATATAATCAATTAAAAAATTAAAAATTAAAAAAAAGGATTTAGCAGGTTTTGATTCTAAATGCTTCACTTATTAATATATAAGATACCTTTGATATGCATTTTGTAATTATAAAAAAAAGTGTTTAGAGAGGCACAGTTTAAAATTCTTATGACCTGTCCCTCTATAAAAGTAATTGGTGTGGCATCACTATGATCCACTGTTGTTCAATGAGATGATATGGTCAGCATCCATGCTCAACTGTCAGATTGTTTTTCCTCATCTTAGTGAAGGGTTAGGTACTCACTTTCAGGAGCATAGATGCTCCCAAAAGTTCTCCTTACCCTCGGGTCAATCTGTAGCTGATATAAAAAATGAACTTTAGCCATCAAATGAAATCAGTAAAGAGTTCCTTACGCAGTGAGCTTCACCATTCCTTCAATATATTTAATGTTAGTATACTTACAAAATATTTGGTTTATACTCATTTCATTATAGAAGTTCAATGCACTTAAATAGTTAATTTTTTCCCCCAAAATAGCAATTATCTTTTTATCAAGCTTTTTTCAAGAAACTCCCAACTTTGATATATATAGGGTTTTTCTCAACGTCTTATAATGTAACTTGATTAAAATTGCACAACAAAATCACCTGATTTTTGGCCTGTCAATGGCTCCACTATCTCCCCCTTGCAATCCCTCAGCCATACTGTTAGGTCGCAATCGGGAAGAAGATCTTCACCATCTTTGTGTCTTTTCTGTGTCTCTTCTTCTTTTTCAGCATTTGCTTTGTCTATCTCATTCCTGATGATCCTCTCGTACTCTCCTGAATATAGCATAGGTGTCCAGTCTTGTCCCTGAATAAAGACTATTTTTTAATGTCAGTTGCGTACTTAAAATTTAGGAATAAACAAAATTAATACCTCAAATTATGTTATACCTAACTTTTTCATACATGATATTCTCATTGAAATATCATATGAAAATTGAAATCGGAGGAGGGGAGTTTTAACTCTGAATTCTTAAGGAAAGTTTTATATTCTTTTTGGATTTACTTATATTGTGTGCTTCCTAGGATACATTCATAATGGCTATTATTTTTGTTGGCCCTCAGTGGAAGCAAGAGCTATTACTAGAGACCAGAATAGCTGTCTTCTACTTCATAGACAAGTCAGACGCACTAGGCAGGCTGTGGCTTGCTCAACGACTCTTGCCCAGTCTTGTCGGTCTGCAGCAAATCCAAAAGATGCTGTCCTTCCATCTGCTCAATGGCCTTCCTCGAGCTCTCTTTCCTTCTAGGTAACCTTGAATTTGCCCTTTGACGGATCTGCTATCAACCATTCAAAGGAGGTGTTCCTACCACTTAGGACGCTGCATTCTAATATGTTCAGACTTCACATCATCGTACAGTGCTTATAATTCTCTTTTCTTTCATATGTCTTAGAATGGACATTAATATTTTTTGTTTAAAAATGTTTTTCTTATTAGATTTTGATTTTTTTTAAGTATCCTTGTCAGGGTTTCAGAGGTGCACGGAATCCCTTAAGGAACTGAACACAAGCACCCCATAGAGCCTCTAATTTGAATAGAACAAAACTAAACTGTAAAAATTTTGGTTGTAAAATAAATTCTAAAAGGTTAACATACAACGTATCTTTACTGCCTAGTATTATACAGGGTGTCAATATTCGATGGCCAACTCCTTTTTTTCCACAGTTTTTGAAATTTTGAAACGAAGCTCTCATGGTCTTAACTGTGTCAAACAAAGTTTCTTTTCAGGTTATAGTCTGCTCTCCAACCTTCTCCAGCGACCCTAATTTTGGCATTCTCAATGGGATGTGGTGTTTTTTACGACGGATCTCGATAGAAAATCAAATTTTGAATCGATTTTATACCGGTGAATTTTTTTATCGTGGCAATGGGAACTCGTCGCAAATTTCGAAAAATCATTTTAAGAAAATAATTAGTCTTATTAAATCGATTTAAAATTTGATTTTCTATCGGAAACCGTCGTAAAAAAATACCACATCCATTGGAATTCCAGAGTTAGGGTCGCTGGAGAAGGTTGAAGAGCAGACTATAACCTGAAAAGAAACTTTATTTGACGCAGTTAAGACCCTGAGAGTTTCGTTTCAAAATTTCTAAAACTGGGGAAAAAAAGGAGGTGGCCATCGAGTATTGAACACCCTGTATAAATGAATTTCTTTGGTATTCCCTATTTGTTCAGGTACGCTACTTGGTAAATCTTGTCAATAGCCTTGAAAATAAAAATCATAACATTAATATAAAGCATATCTTTAACACAAAGCCAGCCTAGTTGATCCAACTTATACCTTGTGTGCGTTAATCTATCACTTCTTAATATTACAATTATTGCTTTGTTTTTTAGAACTTGAAATTTATTTGAATACGTTTTGTTTACGAAATATAGGAGCGTACTGTAGTCATTTAAATGAGGGAGCACTAAACTTTTGTATAACAGCACTTTAGTGTTCTTTGGTTAAAATCTTAATCTACATCACAATCCCACTTTTTTGCTTATTTTTTTTCAGCATGCATATTAAATTTCAGTCAACTATAAATAATTACACCTAAGTATTTAAAATATTCTCTCTATTTTGAAATAAATTAAACTTATCTATTCATTTTAGTGTGTGCTTATTTTTTTTTGGAGGGGGGGTCTTCCCCGCTTGCACCCCCTAATAAAAAGGACAGCGCACGCCTATGACCGACATATATATAGTCCAAGAGCCGAGGCCAAATTTCATGACTTATTTGAAGAAAACTTTTAGACATACAGCCATTAAATGTCCACCCTCAGCAATCAATTTGCACTTGTCTGCCAACTCAAAGCGGGGGCGTTTCAAAATGGCGATCTCCGAAAGGGGGTAGCAAATATCAAAATATGGTATTATTTGAAGATGATTTATTTAAAGCAAACAAGAAACTGCAAACTCCCTAGGTGACAAAAAACGTTGTCTGCCAAAATTTGGAGGGGGGGTCGCACCGGCAGACAAAATTCAAAATCCTTGTTTTTTCAGTCCAAAAGTGGACCATTTGAAGACGATTTCTTTCAAGCATACAAGAAACTGCATGCTCACTAGATGACAAAAAACGTTGTCTGCCAAAATTTGGAGGGGGCGTCGCACCGGCAGACAAAATTCAAAATCCGCGTTTTTCAGTCCAAAAGTTGACAATTTGAAGACGATTTATTTAAAGCACGCAAGAAACTGCAAACTCCCTAGGTGACAAAAAACGTTGTCTGCCAAAATTTGGAGGGGGCTAAGCACCGGCAGACAAAATTCAAAATCCGCGTTTTTTTTTTTCAATCCAAAAGTTGACAATTTGAAGACGATTTATTTGAAGCACACAAGAAACTGCATACACCCTAGATAACAAAAAACGTTGTCTGCCAAAATTTGGAGGGGGCTAAGCACCGGCAGACAAAATTCTAAATCCTTGTGAAGGCGTCACACCGGCTGATATTGTTCAAAACTCACATCCTTTTCGTCCAACAGTGAACTTTTTGAACATGATTTCTTTTTTTTATTTGATTTATAAGTAGTTTTTCTCTAGAATGATTTGAGGAAATTATATTATTTTGCTTCCTACGTATGGTACAATAAAATTATTTTAATATAAAATAATCTTGTTTTAAAATTTTAATGTAAAAAATACCAATTAATATATATGAACAGTAATAATATAAATACCGGCCACATAAGTAAAAAAGAATAATATTTCAACTTATAAAGTTATGAAATATGTACTATCCTGGAACACAATTCGTATAAAACTTGTATAGTAGTCCAGTTAATTGATTTGTAAAATGATAGACCAAGAGCCCGATAGGAAAACATACCGAGTTATTTCACCCCTTTTTTTTAATGCATGGGTTTAATCTGTCCACTGTTATGAATGAAAATTTATGAATTTTCCAATAAAGGTGAGTGCCGCAAAAATGACAGTGGGGGAAAGGAGTTGAAAATAGTATTTCTTAGAAGTTGGGAAATCGTTACTTTTAGTATATTTTGTGTTCTATTATACGTTATTCAAGCAAATCAACTTTGCAACAAATTTTGTAATAGTCATTTTGTTCTCAGATCAATAGTTTTAGAGCGGTTTGGCCACCAAAGACTGACTAACTTCATATAAGTCGCACTTTTTCGTGAAAAGAAGCAGTTGGTACTTTTCCGTTGTCGGTTATAACTCTAATCCAAAATTTATTTTTTTCAACTGATAGCTGACTAAATTTCCTTTCAGACATTATACATAAAATTTATTTGTATAATATAATATAATTTATCTATATAATGTATATAAAGTTATTTAAAATACCCATGCCAGCACGCTAAAAATCCGTACTATTGTAAAGTTAAAGTTTTTGGCACATATTTCGTTATAACACCAAAACTATTCGTCCGATCCAAAATTTATTTATACTTCCAATTGATAGCTGGCTAAATTTTCTATCAGACCTCATATATGAAATTTATATAAAGTCATGTAAAGTTCCCATGCCAGCACGCTAAAGCCCCGAACTGTTGTGAAATCCAAGTTTTTTGGTACATTTTTCATTATAACCCCAAAACTACTCGTCTAATCAAAAATTTATTTTTCTCAACTGATAGATGACTAATTTTGCAATCAGACCCCATATATAAACCTTTGATCAAGCTGTGTAAAATACCCGTGCCAGCACGCTAAAAAACAGTTATATTGTTAAATACAAATTATTTAGATTATTTTTCGATATTAGTCCAAAACAATTTGTCTAAACCAAAATTTACTTTTTTCAACTGAAAATTGACTAAATTTGATATCAAATTTTATACATGAATATTTAATTGAAATTCATGCCAGCAGGCTAAATGTGTATGTTTTGGTGAAAACATAACAATTTTACATGTTACAGTGGGCTGGCTTGGGTATTTTGCGGGATTCATTCATCATTATATAATTTGATTTGATTGTAAATTTAGTAAGCTTTCATTGAAAAAAATAAATTTTGGATAAAACAAATAGTTTGGGGGTTATAGCGAAAAACGTGGCAAAAAACTTGAATTTCACAACAGTACAAGGTTTTGGTGTGCTGGCATTGGTATTTTACGTGACTTTATATCAATTTAATATATGGACCTGATTGCAAATTTAGGCAGCTATCAGTTGAGAAAAATAAATATTGGATCGGAAGAATAGTTTTCGGGAAATAACGAACAATGTGCCAAAAAACTTGGATTTCACAACAGTACAAGGTTTTGGTGTGCTGGCATTGGTATTTTACGTGACTATATATCAATTTAATATATGGGTCTGATTGGAAATTTAGTCAGCTATTAGTTGAGAAGAATAAATTTTGGATCGGAAGAAAATTTTTGGGGTAATATCGAAAAATGTGCCAAAAAACTTGGATTTCACAACAGTACAAGGTTTTGGTGTGCTGGCATTGGTATTTTACGTGACTTTATATCAATTTAATATTTGGACCTGATTGCAAATTTAGGCAGCTATCAGTTGAGAAAAATAAATATTGAATCGGAAGAATAGTTTTGGGGAAATAACGAACAATGTGTCAAAAAACTTGGATATCACAACAGTACGAGGTTTTAGTGTGCTGGCATTGGTATTTTACGTGACTTTATATCAATTTAATATATGGACCTGATTGCAAATTTAGGCAGCTATCAGATTAAAAAAAAAAAATATTGGATCGGAAGAAAATTTTTGAGGTAATAACGAAAAATGTGCCAAAAAACCTGGATTTCACAACAGTACAAGGTTTTGGTGTGCTGGCATTGGTATTTTACGTGACTTTATATCAATTTAATATATGGACCTGATTGCAAATTTAGGCAGCTATCAGTTGAGAAAAATAAATATTGGATCGGAAGAATAGTTTTCGGGAAATAACGAACAATGTGCCAAAAAACTTGGATTTCACAACAGTACAAGGTTTTGGTGTGCTGGCATTGGTATTTTACGTGACTATATATCAATTTAATATATGGGTCTGATTGGAAATTTAGTCAGCTATTAGTTGAGAAGAATAAATTTTGGATCGGAAGAAAATTTTTGGGGTAATATCGAAAAATGTGCCAAAAAACTTGGATTTCACAACAGTACAAGGTTTTGGTGTGCTGGCATTGGTATTTTACGTGACTTTATATCAATTTAATATTTGGACCTGATTGCAAATTTAGGCAGCTATCAGTTGAGAAAAATAAATATTGAATCGGAAGAATAGTTTTGGGGAAATAACGAACAATGTGTCAAAAAACTTGGATATCACAACAGTACGAGGTTTTAGTGTGCTGGCATTGGTATTTTACGTGACTTTATATCAATTTAATATATGGACCTGATTGCAAATTTAGGCAGCTATCAGTTGAGAAAAATAAATATTGGATCGGAAGAAAATTTTTGGGGGTAATAACGAAAAATGTGTCAAAAAACTTGAATTTCACAACAGTACAAGGTTTTGGTGTGCTGGCATTGGTATTTTACGTGACTTTATATCAATTTAATATATGGACCTGATTGCAAATTTAGGCAGCTATCAGTTGAGAAAAATAAATATTGGATCGGAAGAATAGTTTTCGGGAAATAACGAACAATGTGCCAAAAAAACTTGGATTTCACAACAGTACAAGGTTTTGGTGTGCTGGCATTGGTATTTTACGTGACTATATATCAATTTAATATATGGGTCTGATTGGAAATTTAGTCAGCTATTAGTTGAGAAGAATAAATTTTGGATCGGAAGAAAATTTTTGGGGTAATAACGAAAAATGTGCCAAAAAAAACTTGGATTTCACATCTGTGCGAGGTTTTAGTGTGTTAAAGGTGTGTTTAAGGTTTTAACGAAAAATGTACCAAAAAGTGCTGGCGTGGCTATTTTACATGACTTTATATAAATTTCATATATGTAGTATGGTAGGAAATTTAGCCAGTTACTTACCACAAGTTAGCCAATCATTGGTGGCCAAACCGTTTGAAAACTATAGATCAGAGAAAAAAAAAATGAATAGTGTCAAATTTCTTGCAAATTTGATTTGCTTCGATAATGTACGATCAAACGACTAAGAACATTCGATTTTCCAAGAACATACGTTTACGAAGAACTACATGTTTTCCACGTATTTTGTTCCAGGATAGTACATATTTCATAACTTTATAAGATGAAATATTATTCATTTTTTAATTATATCGCCGGTATTTATATTATTACTGTTCATATATATTAATTGGTATTTTTTACATTAAAATTTTAAAACAAGATTATTTTATATTAAAATAATTTTATTGTACCATACGTAGGAAGCAAAATAATATAATTTCCTCAAATCATTCTAGAGAAAAACTACTTATAAATCAAATAAAAAAAGAACTCATGTTCAAAAAGTTCACTGTTGGACGAAAAGGATGTGAGTTTTGAACAATATCAGCCGGTGTGACGCCTTCACAAGGGTTTTAAATTTTGTCTGCCGGTGCTTAGCCCCCTCCAAATTTTGGCAGACAACGTTTTTTGTCATCTATGGAGTATGCAGTTTGTTGTGTGCTTCAAATAAATCGTCTTCAAATTGTCCACTTTTGGACTGAAAAAACGCGAATTTTGAATTTTGTCTGCCGGTGATTAGCCCCCTCCTAATTTTGGCAGACAACGTTTTTTGTCATCTAAGAAGTATGCAGTTTCTTGTGTGCTTCAAATAAATCGTCTTCAAATTGTCCACTTTTGGACTGATAAAACACGGACTTTGAATTTCGTCTGCCGGTGCTTAGCCCCCTCCAAATTTTGGCAGACAACTTTTTTTGACATCTAGGAAGTTAGCAGTTTCTTGTGTGCTTCAAATAAATCGTTTTCAAATTGTCAACTTTTGGACTGAAAAAACGCGGATTTTGAATTTTGTCTGCCGGTGCTACGCCCCCTGCAAATTTTGGCAGGCAACGTTTTTTGTCATCTAGTGACCATGCAGTTTCTTGTGTGCTTGAAATAAATCGTCTTCAAATGGTCCACTTTTGGACTCAAAAAACGAGGATTTTGAATTCTGTCTGCCGGTGCGACGCCCCCTCCAAATTTTGGCAGACAGCGTTTTTTGGCAACTAGGGGGTTTGCAGTTTCTTGTTTGCTTTAAATAAATCATCTTCAAATAATATTATATTTTGATATTTGCTACCCCCTTTCGGTAGTCGCCATTTTGAAACGCCCCCGCTTTGAGTTGGCAGACAAGTGCAAATTGATTGCTGAGGGTGGACATTTTATGGCTGTATGTCTAAAATTTTTCTTCAAATAAGTCACGAAATTTGGCCTCGGCTCTTGGACTAATATGAACAGATAGCGACTATACACGGACTCTTGAACATGGTCTCATTACCGATTGCAAGGAAACATTTAATCACTGACAAAATAATTTTCATTACCGAAATGCCTGAAGCACAAGAAAGAGATTGAGTAGATTGGAAATGAGAGACCTGTTCTAATATTTTCTTAAAGTAGTTCAAATCCAGAAAAGAACAACCTATTAATCGGTACATAATCAATGTTATTTATATTTAAAAAAAAAAAAAAAAATCTTAATTCTGGGGTATTTCAACTACTGTAATTTTGGTCGAATACGTTAACACACAGAAATACAAAAATCGACACCAGATTTTTGCTTAATATAACTAAGCCAATACATTGTATTTACAAGAAATGGATTCGTTATTAATTTAAATAAAAATCTTGACCGATTGTTATAACACCAC
Source organism: Euschistus heros (assembly GCA_003667255.2). Classification (NCBI taxonomy): domain Eukaryota; kingdom Metazoa; phylum Arthropoda; class Insecta; order Hemiptera; family Pentatomidae; genus Euschistus; species Euschistus heros. The sequence goes on along the minus strand of RCWM02000183.1, from coordinate 1,958,700 downwards.
TTCAAAAATACGGAGTATATCCTTTGTAACTCCTCCTCTTCCTACTTTATGTTTAAATGATATATAATGATAAATGGGTAATACTTACCGCATTATGATGCCTCTTGTGTAGGGTAGGCTGTGACTTGGACTGAGTGGCCACCGCACGACCTGGGGACAGAGCAGAACCCATTATGGTCCATTGGCAACCCCCCCATCCTTGTTATACCAGCCATCATTAGCAAAGGCATTTATCCTATTATCTAGAAGTGCCTCTCTCTGTTTTTGATTCCTCTCTTGTTTCTTCTACATCGTAGTCGTTTACTATTAGACAGAATGCCAAGTCGCAATCAGTTTGGTAGAAACAGATCTATAATTATAAGCCTGCGCGGCCCTATATGCTGGGAGCCCCTAAAAAAATAAAATTAAGCACAATAAAATAAATAGCCTAAATTATTTCAGAAAGATTTTAGGCTTTTTATCTTATATTATTTTAGTTTCCATTTACATATTATTTTAATTTTGTTCTATTCAATTTAGTTTATTTTAGCTTTTAATCGTACATTTCAATTTAGTTAGGGGGCCTAAGGGTTGCCTGTGTTCAGTTCATTAAGGTGTGCCTGTGCATCTCTGACATCTCCCGTCGCTCACTTATGTCTATAATACATTTATGATAACTATTTGTTACAGATCTCACAACTCTCTTATTGTTTGAATTTCTAATTGCTTATTATGCTATTCAAATCTATCAGAAATATTATTTCATTGATTGAGTTATCACAAGGCTGATCAAGTAGTCCACAGGTTTTTTTTTTAATAATCTTAACTGAAATAAAAGATCCTCGCCTTTTTAATCCCAGCACTAGCTACAAATCCGGCTTTGGAAAAAAATATTTTACTGGGTAGTGACACCTATTTAATGAGTTGTTGGATAAACTTTGCCGATCGACCACCTTGTGTATCCGTCAGTTAAAAAATAATACTTCCATATCAAACTCTGTCCCAAAATCCAACAATATCTACCATCTTTAGGCCAGTCTCAAAACAAGTCATGTGGAAGGTAAGACAGAATAGTAGAAAAGTTGAAACCCCGGAGAAATCAGTCAGAAACAGCTATAACGAACTTTGTTTTAATTTGTCACAAATTTTAGTCGGTTTAATTTAATCCAAAATAATTAAAAATCAGAATTTAAATTAGTAATAAAAAATTTTTTACAGCAGTGACGCAGCGCTGGGACCTCATTGGGACAAGCTTGGTTCGGATATTCCCAGACTGTTTATTTTCTGTATAATAATAATAATAATTATAATAATAAAGTTCTTTATTTATTCTGGGACCTTAAGTCCCTTAAGAATAAAAAATAAAGTACAATCAAGGGCCTTCAGAGCCTTAAAATAAAATAATATTTACATAACGAAGTAACAGATAATAATAATAATAATAATAATAATATAATAATAAAAAAAAAAAAAAAAAAAAAAGAGGTGAAAGAAGATATTATTTTATTTTATTTTTATGTTTTCAACATTAATGGGTTTTTGGTTTTGATTAATTATCGCAATTAATTGGTGGAAGTATATTTAAGAGTTAAACTATCTATTGTTTTCCTTACCTTTCTTCGAAGATTTTACAGTTTAAAATATTTTTTTCTTGGGGCTATTTTATTGATTTATTTAATCTTATTTTATTTTGTCCCTTATATTTTTTTTATCTTAGGTTTTCGTCGTTTTACCATTAATAAACGACGTGGCGCTCAACAATATTTTTGGTGTGTTTTTTTTTTTGGGGTTCTCTTTTTTTTTTTTTTTGGCTCATTCTCATTTCCTGACTAATTCTCCCCACCCCCTTCTCCATTAGCTAGCCTGACACTTACTGTCCTACTTGAACAAGTACATGTGGTAACAGATGGGAATAGAGGATATGGTTTTTAAGAGGTGACTCGAACCTATTACAATCGCTTTGGTCTTTTCAGCATTTAGATTTAGCTTGTTCTTCGATGCCCAGTTACAGATTCGATTCAGGTCTTCTTGGATCCTTTTAGTGGCTTGTAATAAGTCAGAGTTGGAAAGGATAAATAGATTTGGAGATCATCGGCGTAGAGATGATACCGACAATGATGGATGGAAAGCGGAAGGTCATTAATATAGACAGAAAATAGCGTGGGTGATAGTGAAGATCCTTGAAGAACGCCACTGGATAGGGTCTTGGACGGAGTTTTATTTGGAATAACTACATACTGTGATCGATCGGAAAGGAAGGACTTAAACCAGAGTAAGGCAGATGTGGATAAGGAAAGGTTTCGAAGTTTGGATAGGAGGATGTTGTGGTCAACTTTATCGAATGCTTTGGAAAAATGTAAGAGGATAAGGATAGTTAACTCTTGGAGATCTATTGCGGAAAATATGTCTTGAGATATTTTCAGAAGGGCAGATTGGGTAGAGTATCCGGGACGGAAACCGGATTGATAGGGATTAAGGAGTGAGCGTTCTTCTAGGAAAACTGAAAGTTGGGACTGAACAATGCGTTCCAGAGGTTTCGATAGGTTGGAGAGGAGAGAAATAGAGTATGATGTATAGAGTATGATTTTACTGTTAACTTTTAATTATTTTTTTTTCACTATATATATTGTATATTTTAAGGTTCTTTATTTATTAATTTGTTTCTTATTGTGCATATTATTTGAATGGATCGATATATAACGCCATCTACATTACTGATTGCCCTCTTAGAGGTAGATTTTGATACTAAAATAAAGGTTTAACAAAAAAAAAATTATAAACAATAAAGATTAATTGTTATACTTTGTATATATATATATATATATATATATATAAGTACCGTAAAATTGGGTCACATTAGTGCGGTGGGGTGAAATTGGTGCACAATTATTTCTGCGGTGATTTCCTTCTGGTAGGTTGTTTTGTCGACTTTTAACAAATGAGAGCCCACGAAACATCTCATTCATGCGCTCATTTGTTAGAAGTCGACAAAACAACCTAGCAGAAGGAAACCACCGCAGAAATAATTGTGTACCAATTTCACCCCACCGTACTAATGTGACCCCATTTTACGGTATAATTCATTAATACAGATTAATTTATTCACTGATTATTTTAATCATTTCAATTACATTTTTTATCATCCAGAATTTGTGGATTTATATAAACCATACTTGGTTTATATTCATATTAAACGTGAGACGTTAAGGATTAGACACATCAATGTTTTCCCTGTTAATGACAAACGATGTAATTTTAGATAATTTTTTTCAAATTTCTTTTAGTCCATGTTTATCATTCGTTTCGTTATTTACAAGTATGCCAAGACTGCTGGAAGCTGTCATTCAAGCCAGAGAGGGCAATATGTCTTATAAGTTAAAATTGTAAAAAATTAAAATTTTAAATAGTAGATAAGTTTTCTAACTTTTTTGTTTATTGGGATAAATAAATAATAAATAAAGGCTTAGTGAACCCGAAGGTTCGATGCCGACACCACCACCCTTCGACCGCACACTTCCCTCCAGCCCACTCCTCCAAAACCCAAAACCCCCAGGTCGGCCCTGACGCAATCCTCCCATCTTCGTCTCGGTCTACCCCTCGGTCGTTTACCTGATGGCTCCAAACTGATTACTTTTTTCGGAATTTGATCATTATTAAACCCAACGACTTTACATGCCCATTTTAAGCGTAGCGCTGCTATTATTTGAACTATATTTACCGGATATAACTCGCGCAGTTCCACATTGCGTGTTGCGATACTTTTGACTGGGAGTTTATATTTATAACTGGGGAAAAAATCATTAAATTAAATTATTTATTCTAATATGTTAATGAATTGATGAACAAATGTAGTTTTCATTATTGCCCAAGGCCTTACAGAGCTGAGGAGTTATACCATATTCATCCACATCTCTCATGTACTGAAACTCCTCGAAGATTCGTCTCATTGTGAGTATAACTTTATAAAATTAACACTGAGGGGGCCTCTCCTTACCATGGCGATGGTTTTCTTGATTTGGTTCAATTTATTATCCTCTAATGCCGACCATGCACCCTGCCTGTAAGTTTACATCGTATGAAATGGTCGGAACATGTGTGGCACGGATCGTTTGTTTGTTATTTCGTTTAACGTCACTTTTATGCTGCTATGGCTAATCGGACGATGCTACGGTGGGAGTCCTAAATTTTGCCTATCCAGGTATAATTAGGATAGGGATCTTTAACGAGTACCTGACATCGTACAGGCTCGGGACCCCCATTTTACGTCCCTTCCGAAGGACGGCATAGCTAAGGATTTTTTACTCCCTTTAAAAAATCCTAAGGTCATCTGCCGGGCTGCGAACCCGCGATCTTGGGTTTAGTAGGTTGCTATGCTAACCACTACACCACAGGTGACCCCAGGCACGGATCGTTACGGAAAGTGGGCGTTATCGTTTCTAATTTATTGGGACCTGTTGCTGCTTTATCTACTTCTCTGTTTCCGGGTATCTATCTAACTTATACATCAACTTCTCTGACGTCTCAAATTGAACATAATTTAGAATATATTTGAATCCAACACACTAAGAATAAAATTTTACATCTGACCTCTATTATGCCTCCTAGAAAATTATTAAAACTTACCTTGTGAAATACGTAATAATTTCCAATAAAGGCAACAGTGGCAGAATATCGTTCCGCCATCTTAAAATCATTGAACCCTGGAATATTTCAAAATAGTATCCTTAAGAACAAAAACTATAAGAACAACAATGGCGGAATATCTTTCGGTTATCTTAAAATCGTTAAATCCTTGAATATTTTAAAATAGTATCCTTAAGGACGAAAACTAATTCGTCCACAAGGAGAATGGTAGAGGATGTCCTTCTGTCATCTTAAAATAGTATCTTCAAGGACGAAAATTAATGAAAGGACAACATTGGTGGAGTATCTTTCGGCTGTCTTAAAATCGTTAAATCCTGGAATATTTCAAAACAGTATCCTTAAAGACGAAAACTAATTCGTTGGGAAGAAGAGTGGCCAAGGATGCCATTCCGCCATCTTAAAATAGTATCCTTAAGGACGAAAACTAATAAAATTGTTAAATCCTGGAATATTAAGAAAGTAATGTAAAACAAGTATCCTTAAGGACGAAACCTGATTTGTTGGGAAGGAAAGTGGCCAAGGATGTCCTTGGGCCGCCAAAAATCGTCCGATCCTGGCAAATCTGAAAACAGTATCCTTTTGGGATAATTAGCCACTGTTCTATATTGTACCAAGTCCCCGTTGAATCCGTAAGGCTAAGACCAAATCCAAAGAATTAAACGGCAAGAGAGAGTGACCTTTGTAAAATACGTAATAATTTAATCAATTTTCAAAAAGAAGAAGAATAGCGGAGTATACTGCGACCTTTTAAAATCGTTAATTCCTGGAATATTTCAAAATAGTATCCTTAAGGACAAAAACTAAAAGGGCAGCAATGGCGGAATATCCTTTGGCTATCTTAAAAGCCGTTAAATCCAAAAAATCCAAGCTCTTATCCAAACATGGTTAACAGTTCCTAATAGCAATAATCCAATCATTAATTTGTAAATAAGGGTGTTTATTTAATCTCTTGGAGCTTTAAAAATACTTGAAAGATCAAAGATACTCGACGAAGGTATTTAACGTTCCCACAACATTTTACAAATTATACCGTTTTGCATCCATTATTAACCTTGAAACACGGCTAGTATATAAAAAGCCAGTCATCAACATGGAAACAAAAGAAACTGAACTCAGATAAAGACATGCATGTCTCAGCGATTCATTTTATAATCTGTAATTCATGAGAGAAGTTGTAAATAAAAAGAAATACGCTAAAAATACCATTCACTTCCAAAAAGATACCTTAATGCCTTATTAAGAAGCACAACTAATCCAATTTTTCAAAAAGCAGACATTTAAAATTCTGCTTGGAAAGGTAATATGTAGTTAACTTATTTTAATATAAATTTAAATTATCCACTTCTTCACGACAATCACCGATATATTATTATGTTACCATGTATCGTTAAATAAATTAATTATCAATAAGAATAAGTTATTGTTTCCATAATGTGTATTTCCATTTGAACCCACTGTAACATCTTATTGTTTCCACATTGTCTGTATTTATTTTTTATATATTTCTCTCATCTCATTTGTAGTAATGATGAAGGTCTGTAGATTTGTTCACCGCCTGTAGACGTTTGGCGAAATTTTCATCGGATTTTACTAAAGTATGAATTTAAAATATAAACAGGATTGGCGTGAGAATAAAAAAAAAAAGAAAAAAAATAAACAAGGAGTTTGGTTACGTCAGCCCTTAATTGTAAGATTACCCTAAATTAATACAATCTCTACAATGACATTTCCATCGTTTCATTTAATTGGTGACCACACACTGCTTCCTATATTAATATTTGGGAATAATTTGAAAGGCACCATATAATTAAAGTGCTCAATAATGAAATTGAAGGTCTTTTGTAATATTAAAAAAAAAATATGGATCAAGGGATAATGCTCAGCAATGGCAGGTTAGGTTCTATCACCTGTTACCTAACGTGTATTACTATAAAGTCAAGTATTGACTCAAGAATAAGATAAATACTGAATTACATTATGTTCAATCTTTACATAATAATATTTGTTAATATTAAATTAACTTTGAAATGTTTTGACCATTAAGAATAAATTAATTTTAAAATATATTTAATAATTAGAAACTTAACTAAAAAGGACACATAGGAGGTTTGTTGACATATATCTTGAGCAAAAATTTCCATGTAATGAGTAATTACTAATATGCAGTGGGCTTGTTACTGCTGCCAGTTATCTAACCACTCAGGAAGACATTTTTTTTTTTTTTTTTCAATTTTTTATTAAAATTTACATATCTACATCAGTATACATATAGTATCTGCAGCATTGTGAACAAAATGAAATGATGTAAACTAGTAGAGAAACTACTCATTGGTTAAACTTAAATGAAAGTTCTACATTAGATCCAGAGGCCATCTTCTTTTCAGACACCTTGGTGGATTTGGTTGGATAAGTATTTTATTATGAAAGGAAAGGTATCTTTAGGTACGTACAGCAACATTTGGTAGATCGACGTCATTGTGGATGAGTTCATTTGAGAAAAAGTAAGAAATATTATGCAATCATAGCAAAATTATTTTGTGAGAAAAAAACTCCGAAAACCTTAGAAACAAATTTAATTTGGTAACAGAATTTGCTAAAATTATTCATTGCAAAAAAAGTCCTAAACAATTGTTATATTAGGAATTAACAATTTGTTATTAGGGATTAATATTAACAAAATATTGATACTACAACAATTATTTTTAAAGCAACAAAATATAACAAAGCATTTACCTGTTTGAAAAAAAACTTATTTATCTAGTAAATTCAAACTTATGAAAAGATTTATATATTCATATATTAGGAAAATAATTTTTGTAAAACAAAAAATAAACATTATTTTATTTTATGAAATAATTTTTATGACAAACATTAAAACTCTGAACTAAACTTTATCTTAACCTTCTATAAAGATTCCATTATTGGTTAGTAAATTTAATTATTTCTTTTTCTATTTAAGACCACTATTGAGACTCTGGTCAAGAGATACCTACTTAACTGAGATCTTTCTTTTTTACTGCTAGAATATTTTCTTGTTACTTTGACAGATGACATATATATGTTAAAATTAAATATAATATACAATTATTATAATAAATAAAATACAAATTTATTTAAGATGATAAATTTTTTAAACAAAATTAAATTGATCATCATATTGTTATATTGTTAATTATTATATAATTACGGATGCCAGAATAGGGAAAGATGATAGAAGAGTGCTGGATTAGAATATTGACTGTAATATTAGTACAATATTTGCAGCAATTATAAATGTATTTTAATTTCTCCAAAAATATTCTGAAATATCACCTAAGAAGTCATACTCATGAATGATGAAGTAGGTCATGTGCCACTTAGTGGCTCTATCGCCATTATGAAGAATTATCATACATAATGCTACCATATTATCACATGAAAACCGATGCCTTTGAATAATATTGAAGTTAAAAAAGTTATTGAAACAATTAGCCGTAAAACTCATGAATAGAGTTCACCTTTATACTGAAGAAAATAATAGTGATACAAAATATTCAAGACATTGTTACTGAAAAATAAATTAAAATCACTTTTAAAGTTTTATGGTTCTTAACTAGATGTAACCATGATTTCAAATACTAATTCTTTTGGACTTGGACATTTATTATAATTTAGTATTATCAATAAGATCACCATCTGTTTCCTTACTGACTAAATAAGTTGTGATTAGACCATAAAACTACCACAATTTGTGTTACTGTAAGTTTTTACAGTTCAGACAACTATGTGGGCACTGGGTATCTACTATATATTTGTCAAATACCACTCACTCATTTAACACGAAATTTCAGAAACCACCGATCGGACTGGAATGAAATTCGATATGTAGCTTCCTCTAGAGCCGTAGGTGCTTGCTAAGGAAGGAATTTTAAAAAATCGGCTTTGATCGCAGCTAATTCGCGAAAAATGTGATTACAATTTTTATTGGGTGAATAATAATAGATTGATTGTCATATGGTATTTGGAGATAAGCTAAGTTAAAAAATAGGTTAGATGTTTAAGCCGCACACTTTGGCCACAAATTTAGTTCCTTACAGTTGTAAACAAACAATCAATGTCGAAACCTTATAATATGGTACTTTCTGTGAACTCATAGTGGCTGCAGAGGTGTACCCTTACAAATTTGAGTTGTTTCATGACGAGAAGCTATTAAAAGACTTATGTTAAAGAGGAGATTAAAAGACTTATGTTCTCTGGTGATGACATGTAAGGCCAGTTCGATGTACATATTCCTTACGAGCAACCCACTAGCATAGCTTCACCAGTAGCTTCGTCCCCAACTACTCTTCCTTCAGTTTTCCCGTCACAAGATAATCGGCTTTTCCCAACAAGGCCCAAGTTTTATTTTACAAGTTGTACCTAGCATTTATGAATTTCATTCCTTGAACCTAGAATATACCTTTTTCTCAGTTCAGATGAGTCTATTGCAAAATTGAAGTAAACCCATCAATCTTAAAGTAAACAACGTTGGAAATTATTCACAGATTCAGTTCGCAACAAACAACTAAGAAACTCGGCTGCAAAATATATTCAAGCACATTTAGAGGTCAACAGGGAACCTGTTAAGAAATACATGACAAATCATCCTGATATTAGCAGAAAAGTGGTTATCAAACATAAAGAAAGCCAACCCGAAGTTAAAGGGTATGCTGTATACACATATTCTGAGAATCACCCAACTGTACTCAGAGGGACTGTACAGAAGTATAAGAAAAGCCATCCTGAAATCTATAGAAAGTCTTTAAAAAAATTTATCAGAAAATAATCCTCATGTTAAACGTGTAGCTGTAACAAAACACGATGAAAGATGTTCAATGGAAAGGTTTCAGCCAGTATGACCCAAAAACTGAATATGCAAAAGACAAAACCGTCGATATTGGATCACGGTTTAATTGAAATTGGTGTTATTCTGTAAAATGGAAGGACGAGAGCCCTGCCATGTGCTGCAGTAACGGGAAAGTCCAACTTCCTCCCTTTCAAGAATATCCTGAATACTTGCACAGCCTCCTTACTTGCAAGCCTCCTGAGGCTGACAATTTTCTAAATAATATTTGGAAATAGAACGGTTGTTTCCAAATAACGTCATTTGGAGCAAAAGAGATAAAAGAGGGAGATATAATGTCAACATTTAAGGTGTGAGGACAGGTATATATCACAGAATAGGGAGTTTAATGTCTGGAACACAACAGCAACCGTCTTTTATTCAGGTAAATTTTGTTGGTGATGACAACCATGAAAGAGGCATTCGCTGTGATCACTTTCAAAATGTCAAGCCTGCATTCGTAGGCCAACTCCAGAAAATTTTTCATGAACATAACGAGTATATCAAGGACTTCAGAGCTGCTGTTGTATCTGTTCCTAAAGATCTACAAGATTTCCAGGTGGTTTTCAGCGCTGACAAGAAGCCTTCAAATACTCACTGAGGACGTTACAATACTCCTACCGCTAACGAAGTTGCTGTCTTGATTGTTGGCCAGGTGTTTGAAAAGCGAGACATTGTTCTCCTTCACAGCAGGGACAAAAAAACTGATAAAAATCAGTGAGTTCTATCAAGTGTATGATTCTCTTCAGTATCGTCTCATGTTCTACCGTGGAGAAGATGGTTACAGTATTAACATCCTTAAGTGGGTCCCAAACACCAATACATCACTTAAGAATTTATGCTTGATATGTACGCAAAAATAGAAACAGAAAGACTAAACTTTATTCGAAAAAATCAAAAATGTTGAAACTATATTCACTTTAAGTATGCTATAAGAAAAGCTGATGGTCTGGTCTCAGAGCTGGGTAAGATGGTAGTGCTGCCTCGAAGCTTCACTGGAAGACTATCAAAATAATATAACATTAACTTTTGCAAATTGTCAAATTTACTTATTGAAATTATTCTAAGAATGGAATTCTTTAGGTTTTTTTAAGTAATAATAATTATCAACGTTAGGCTTAACTTTTACTAATTTAAGTTGTCCTTAATACTAATGATATTAAACCGTAGCGGAGCAGGGTACTTTCAGCTAGTATTAAATATTACTGTTTCTATAATCTTGTCTTTTTATTAGATTTCAGTGTTCTATACTGAGTTTTAGTTGGTATCAACTCTTTTTTTTATTGTTTTGTGAGTAACTTTTGAATTTCTTAAATGAAGATTTTAGTCTGGAAAGTACCACCCATGGATGCACTTAGGTACTGGACCCGGAGTATCAAACTCAGTCCGTCCCAGTTCAGTAAATGTTTTTGCATCCAAAACAATTAAAGCAGTCTTGCATGGATTGTTTCCCCAGAGTAATGTCGACAGTACTACACCATCATCTTCATCCTAACAAAAATCAACATGCTATTAATTGAATAATGTAACTTCAATAAAATAACAAGAGATAATTCTACAAATAATTTTCATATTTTGATCCATAATGGTTTTCTTACTTTGAAACTATGTTGCAACATTTAACAATGACCTTTTGCCTAATCGTCCCTAAACACAATTGAGAAGAATAGATTTATTTAAAAAAACGTATTTACCTTTCCGTTTGGTGAAGGTACAAATACTAGTTCACTTGGGAATGTGCCAATTTCTGTCCATGTCAACGTCGTTTTGTTCGTAACATCAACTTTTATTAACTGAAAATCAAACGTTCAAATGTTTACCAATATAAAAACATTTTCAGTATATGTTGATATGAATTCGAACTTACAGTTCCTGGACTTTTTAAATCAACATCAGAAGATATTGCATAGAAATAACGATACTTTTTCCCTGAAAATAGGCGATAATTGATACCTGGAATTTCACAGCCCATATTAACTAGTAATTCTGGACTAACAAATATTTTTCCATCCTTTGCTAAATGGGCTTTAGCATTGGTATTGGGTAATGTGACCTGGTTAACTAAATTTTCTGCAGTGGTCATTGGTAGTACATATCGGACGGGTCTTCCGCGTAACATTTTTGCATAATCTGGGTTTTGCTTTGCAGTCTGAAACATAACAAATAAACAAAGGACTGGGATTTAAATATGTTAGAAATAAGTTCTGAGGGAAAGATGTAAGAAAAATAAAAAATGGTATCATTGAAAACAGGGTAGGAGGGTAGATGAAGAGGTGTGGAAGAAAGAGTAAAAACAAAATATGAAATTATTCATCAGGAGAGACAGGATTTGTGGATGAAAAGAGGAAGAGGATGAATCACAAAGGAAAAGTTTATGATGAAGATACCATTTTGATTTTGAATCAGGAGCAGAGGAAAGGGCTTCATGGAAGTAATTGGATTTTGTTTGGCAAATCGAGGCTTCAGAAATCCTTAACGTTTGATATTCATCAGTCATCCTCCTTTGCCTAAAGTGCTGCTTCATGATTTATTTGGAGCTGTTTAATTTTTGGACTCATCCCAGGAGCCAGATGGAAACAAAATCAGGAGGATTTGAGAGATGCATGTATGTCAAAGATATTTATTAGGTTAGTTGTGAGTTACGGACTTATATGGTAATTGTATAACTGTTCTTTAATATAGTGTAATGATATTTGCAATTTAAGTCCAGAAAGAGCAAATATTGGAAGTAAGGGTCCAAACCAAGTAGGAGCCCAGGGATTAGAGAAACCTTCAATACCTGGAGAGGTAGTACCAGCCCTTGAGGCAGGTAGGAAAAAGGGGCAGTTGGTTTTAGGACAGAAAAAGAAGAAGAGAGAATGAGTTGGTTTTAGGACAGAGAAAGAAGAAGACAGAATGAGTTGGTTATGAGACAAGGAGCAGATAGGTGTCTGGAGTCTTAAAAGATTATGGAACCTGGAGATAAAGAATAGACTGGGCAAGATAAGTGAAAGTGTTCAATGGTTCTCTCAGTAACGGACTTGAATTAAAATTAAATTAAGGTAAATTTAAATATGTTTATATATAAAATAATAAATATAAAAAGTATACACAAAATATTGTTTAAATATTTCCAGTCATAAGTCAAAAGAATATTGACAGAACCCCATAATAAATATAAAGTCAATTATTTATTGATAATAATGTTAATAAAAATATATGATTGAAGAATATCATAACAATAGTTTAATATTATTGATTCAAAATTAGTTAGATATAAGTCTGTTTATATTGTATAGATTATATTATCATGAAAATAGATGAGAATTTATATATTAGATGTTACCCATAATTGATTTCTGTATGCCATTATTTATATTTAAGTATTGAAGTGAATTGGTGAAACAATGCCTCTAAGAGAGGAATTCCGATTAAGATTTTATCACACAAATTACATACCAATAAATTGGTTCCCAACTGGAATCGAGTAAATTTAGAAGATAAATTAAATGCACCTCAAACCACCAATAAGGCACCATAAAACCTAATATGGAAGAGATATAGCAATGCATAAAAAATATCTCAACTTCTGATAATTGAAAAAGATTGAAAAGGCAAAGTGTGCCAGTGATTAAATGTATATTGGAGAAAAAACGTTTATAATAATTATAACTAAAAGAAGAAAGTATTTTTCTTAAAGCACCGGATAAACCAAATAAACTAATTCTATGCAACAATAAGTTAAGTGGAGTCAGTCTATTTTTTTTTTTATCTTTAGCTAAAGAATATAGTACTCCCATATTATTTTGAAACATAAATTTTTATTGAAATCATGAAAATAGTAAAATTGACTTACCTTTAAGGCCTCTATTAGCATACATTCAATCATGTCTGGATTTTTATAGACACAAATGATTATTATCTTCATATTGATTGATTATGTGGAGATAAAAAAACGGTTCAGCTTGAAATGTTTTAACTTTTTTGCCAGATTTTCGATCAACAACATGAATTAATGTCTGAAAAAAATAGGAGTTTTTTTATTATGATTTAATCTAATTCTAACACTGGTTTATTTTATTGTTTTTTATTATATGTGTTATAGATGGGAGTTTACATCACTTAATATACCACAATATAACGCTCTGAATCATTGTTTCATTACCAGAGGTTTCACACTTTATGAGAAATGTGAGAGAGATATATCTCCATTTTTTATATATACTTCCACTTGACTGTGGGCAATTAACAAATGCTATCATACGGATTGCTAAACCCATCCCATCCAGTTATATGCTTTCTACTTTAACCAACCACACATCAAAACTGTTTGATAAGAGTAGGTGTTCACATTTTATGAGTGTGAGCACAAAACGGTTAAGTAAAAAAATGTAGTATTGTTTTATTTTTATTTCATTTATTTATTACCAACATTGTGGAATAACTATACATGAAATTTAGAATTTCATATATATTGCCTGTAGAACAAAAATGTCATCAGAGATATAGTTTTCTTTTGGCAAAAGTTTGGCATATCTATTCAACTTGAAGAAGATAATGGATGTTATAAAATTATGTTAAAAGTTTTTTTCAATATAAAATATATTAGTATTTAATATTTTGCATGCTAAAATTGTAATTAAATTTAGTAACACGGATCTAAAATCCTTAGATGTAATGATTTTTCAAACATTTATAACTTCATGCAAGTTGAAAGGAATCGATATGAACTCTTACAGGCTCCTCATCATGCCATTTCAAAGTACTGTTGAGTGGCTTATTGTTGAAATTCATTGCCAATTTTTCCATCACAGATATGCCCATCGGTTGTTCCACAATAATAAAATATGATTTAGTTATCCCAAAAGTGTGCATATAGGACGGTTGAAAAGGCCATATGCAATTTATGGAAGCAACAAGTCTTGCTTCTGAAAATATGTCTTTTTTTTCACTGCCTGAAATGAAATTTTGAAGCTTATTACCTATATAGTTAATGTTTACCATTCCAAATATAGCCATTTGGAATAAAATTAAAATTAAAAGCTCAGTATTATTTATTACTATGTATGTAATAATATAAATAATAATGAAATATAATACACATTTTGAATATATAAACTTTTTAACAGTTCAGTAATGTTATCTCAAGGACTTTTCTTTAGGTTTTTAAATTATATCATCATCTTATGGCGCTTATGGTTCTTGTAGAACCCTGGCCTCCTCAACAATTCTCTGCCATTCAAACCTTTCTTCGGCATATTACAATATATATATAATAAGTATTTTGAATGTATTACCAAATTTTTTAACAGTTCAGTAATTTTATCTAATGGATATTTCTTCAAGTTTTATATATACTCCAGTTTAATACAATTTCTGCTCTAATGCCGTGCATATGTATTCAGTTGCTCTATGTAATTGGTGTATAGTCGAATGTTGTGTCCTAAATCTAAATTGATGGTCTGGTATTATGTTCAGGTTTATTAGTATATTAGAGAATCTTTTGTATAATGGAAGTTCAAAAATTTTGGCTCAGACAGGAAGTATTGGCAACTTTAAGTTAATAAAAAAGTTATATAGAGTAAAAAAAAAAAAAAAAAAAAAAATACATTAACAAAATAATAAATATTTATTATTCTATGGAAATAAAATAGATAAAATAACAAAAATATATAAAATTATAAGGAAATAAAACTTATTTAACCAATTTTAATATTTAGAATAATTATATATTAATAAAATTGCTTCCTGGATTGACAAAGTGTTTTTTACAAAATGAGACACCCTCTGGAAACAAACCATTAACCTTCATAATCCATAAATTATTGTCCCACTATTTTTAACCAACCCTCAATAAAAAAGTAAAAAATTCTGAATTGAAAGAATAGTTTATTTCTGAAATAAAAGTTTTAATATTATTTTTCCCAATTGCACCATTCTATTTATTGCATTTTTAATTGAGTTTACCTTTCTTAGTGTTAGGGAATTCAACTATGATATGCGTAGCTCCTTTATAACCAACAGACAAACCGGCATTGAAAACAAGCCCATCATCTTCTATGTGTGGATGAGATGTGTGATGGACTATATTTACCAGGCTGGAGACATTTACCTGAAATAAAATATATTTTTTCCAAACGTTAAATCAGCATTCTTTTATATATATATACACTGCCGGTCAAAAGTTTGAAACCACCCTGAAACGATACCAGTAAATTTAAAAGTTTGATGTTAGGTGAAAAATAAATGGATTTAAATAAAATTAAACGCATTTATATAGTTTATACCAAGATCTTTAAAGTTCATCTACCTTTAAGAGAAGAAATTAAAATTAAGTTTTCAATACATAATTTAAAACAAACTGTATTTTCCATATTAATTCCAACAATTTCGTTTGCCAACAGAATAACCTTGGATTAAAAAATTTGAAATTTGAATTAAAAATTGAGAAACGAAAATCTCCCATTCATATTAAATGAAGGCAGTGGGAATTTTTGTTGAGCCATTTCAAATTTAATTAGATATTTATGAACTAAGTTCCTTTTTTTCCTGAATGGAATAGCTCGTAATTGATTTATTACGGAGAAAATCTCAAAAGTGAAACAAAGTGTTTTTACTTATAAATAAAAACATCAACATAAAATTAAATAGAAAAAGAGAGGCGGAACGATATTAAAGATATTAAACTTTTAAATTTACATACTTTGGCTCAGGGTGGTCTCAAACTTTTGACCGGCAGTGTATATATATATATATACATGTGTATATATGTGGGCCATTCTCATGGCAGTGATTTTTCACTGTCCTGCTGGACTTAAGATGGAACTAAAACTTCCAAATCAATATTTTTGGTGGATTTGAACGTACACCGACCCCTTAAAGTTGGTGCATACAGCCTAGTTTCGAAAAATATTTTTGTTATTTTTCTATAGCTACAAAAAGGCTTAGAAAACTCATAACTTTCACTTGTCCCTAGCTATAGCATGAGATTTCAAGGAAGTTATTTAAGTATTTATTTTTAGAAAACTTATGTTTTTATTTTCTAGAGTATGAGACCATATGGTATATTGAAGAATAAATTAACATGCTTTTAAACATTTTTAAACTATAAAGGGAAACTGAAAATTCCGTTTTCTTTTTGTCCCTCGGTTTGGCCTCATGACCTTCACACTAAATAGTTATTTAAATATTCTCTACAAGAATAAGCTAGTGCTAATTATTGCTATCTACAGAGTAATTCGTGAGGTTATCTTCATAAGTGATGTGTTTGGAAGACATTTTTTGGTGTATTTTCTAAGATTTGCATCAATACAGAGTAAGTTTTCTTCCTCGTACTTTTTCATACTCACGACCGTCACGCGTTTTTAAAATGATTCGTATTTTTTAAAAGCTCCTGGACTCCATATTTGATTATTTGTAGATGTATACAACTGATTAGTCAAACTAGCCGTTTAGGTAAGGTTTTGGTGTTGCAATTAACGTTAATTTAAGGGAGGTTCCTCACGACCGTCACACCAATTTTTTTTTAAATTTTAAATTGTTACATATTAATGTACCAACACTTTTATACGTATGAAACATCACTGAATTGAGTTCCTTTTTGGCGGGGGGTTGAGGGGGAGCGGAATCGGACTTCTAAACAACTCAACCGATTTTCGTCAAATTTTATATCAGAGTTATAAACCTATTTCCTAACACTTTCATAAGGGTGAAACATCATTAATTTAAGTTTCTTTTTTTTTGGGGGGGGGTGGGGATTCACACTTACAAACGACTTAATCGAATTACGTAAAATTTTATATTTGGGTTATATACCTATTTACCAACACTTTTATAAGGCAGAAACATCACTGACTTAATTTTAATTTTTTTTTTTTTTTTTGGGGGGGGGGTTCAAAATAACAAAACCTTAATATTTCTTTTTAAGGCATAACTCCTATTTATCTTTTATTTTCTTCAACATGTTTCGGAGTACATGTTGAAACCGCTGCCGTCAAAACCCCGTATGCCTGAAAAGGCAAGGTAGGGGGAAAAAAAAAAAAAAAAAAAAAAAAAAAAAAAAAGAAAAAAGAAAATAAAGAAAAAAAAAGAAAAGAAATAAAGAAAAAAAAAAAGTTTCGGAGAACATTGCTCCATCTTCAGGATAACTGTGATTTCCCTCACATAGTAACAAGTACATGTCCATACCGATCCTCAGTTGAGGGTCAAGTACAAATTCAGTGTTTTAGTTACCTTGAAGGTGAGTGCCTTTGCTTGATTCCTTGTCTTATCTTTTTAAAAAACTTTAGTATATATAATCTATGTAACATAGTACTGATGTGTTAAAAATTTTATTGTATGTTTTAGAACTGAAGATGAATGTTTAGCATTCGAAACTAGTTTTCAAATAAAATAATCTCAATAGAAGTGGCATTTAATTCATCAATCCTAATTGTATTGATCCTTCTATATCATCATGCGTACCTCAAGTGTATATATATATATTACACTCACATAAAATTACTCACAGAATCGATGGTCTCCAACGTCTCTTTGTCTATTCTGTACATGACTGGGGCCTCTGTCAGTGTGTATATTTCATCCTTGAATGGATATACTGATATCAAACAATTATCAGAGTCGTCAAATTGGAAATATGATGCGAATCTGTAGAGCCACATTATAATGGAAATCAAATACTTCTTTAAATGTTTAATAGTATAGTAAATGTAATATATTATAACTTACTTTTGAAATATCGTCTTACAAGGATCTTTCACTGCTCTTGTTCCAAATTCAGTTACAACTATTCTTTGTGCTGCTTGATTTCTTTTATAAGTCTTCGACTTGAGAAACCTACATTGGTAAGTAGCTGTACCATCTTTAATGTGAAACCTGTTGCATCAAAATACCTATTTTGTTTTTAATTATTGATTTCAGATATCTAAGATGTATTAGTGAGAACATTAAAAATTGATATTGATAAATTATCATTAAATTTATAATAAAATAACAACATCACTCAGTAGCATCTTTTTAATTGACTCCAAAATACTTCCACTAGAATGAAAAGGAAATTTTGTTAAAAATTCATTCATTCATTCAGTCGGCGCTACAATTCGATGTCGAGTCCCAGCCTCCTGTACCAGCTTCCACCGATTGTCCTGATACTGTGCTGCTGCTGTCATCCAGTTCCAAAAAAGAAACCAATAATTTAGAATTTGAAAATATGTTAACTTATTTTCTTAAGAATAATTACCAGTAGAAGGAGTAAAAAAAAAAAAAAATGTTTTTGCGGAGAAGTGGGACTGACCGCTAGTTGGCCAATTTCTACATACGAACATATTCGGTATTTTGAGCGTTTTTTTGCGATTTAGGGTATGACGCCGATGGTTCCCGTGGTAGCAAAGTTCTGATTCGGATTCGGAATAAAAGTTTGGCAGGTTTTTTTCTTCGTAAAACCCTTATTTTACTGGACTATATATGCCACTGACAGTCTTCATAATAGTGCATCGGCTCCAATGGGTGGTGCACGTCTAACGGATGGGTGAGAGCAGAACATGTCAAAAATTGTTCTATGGTCGACCGAATGAAGCAAGACCTCGCGGAAGACCTAAGATAAGATGGTTCGACGGAATCTCTGAGGACTTAAAACCATCCAAGATATCTTTGCTGAGTGGAAAGATTGGAGGAAGGCTTTTGAGGCCAAGGACAGCTTCACGCGTCTGGTGCACTAATAAAACAAAAAAAAAAAAGAAGAAAAAAAATTATTATAGTTAATACCTGTGTAATAAAGCAGCAGCATCAAAGAGATGATTATAAGAATAATCTCCCACAGTCATAGCTCCGGGTCCGTTCCTTATCAGGGTGCCATTTAACCAGGATGGTATTGTTCCTATGATGTATTTGTTAAATTATTATTCATTTGTATGATCCTGAATAAAGTTTATTTTCATTTCATTTATCTACTTTTAATTTTACAGTAGACCCTCGGTATAACGCGGCTCGTTATACCGCGGATTCGGATATAACGCGGGTCAAGCTCTGGTCCCGATCCTGATTCAATTAAAATTAATAAAAAATAAGATAACATCGTGTGGTTTTAAAACCAACAATAGAAAACTTGAAAACAATTCATTAGAAAATTGAGTCATAAAAACTGGAGAAAAAAAAAAAACGAAAAAGTTCCAAAGTTTAATAAGTTCTGGGTAAAAGGGAACTTTGAAAATTAAGTTACACTTGTTAAATTTTTTTTAACACATTTCTAATTTTACTGAACATTAAAAGGAATTTGTAAAGGAAAAAAATGAAAACTGGTTGTTAACGTAGGAAGTAAAACTAAATAGGACGTTTAGAATTAATTACGATTGTCTAACCAAGTTTCATTGTTTTTGTTTCAATATTAGAACTTTTTAAAGTTTGATTTTTATTAGAATTTAAAAAAAAAACTTTAGGAAAGAGTGCGTACATCGCTTGTGTCTTCCTGGAAATAAGCCGAACTGTGTTGCATACACAATGTCGATTGAATATCTTCCCGGTAACCTACCTAGATGACGTACGGAGAAATCTCTATTCTTGCCTTCTTGGTTCACAGAATCCCCCTCACTCCCTTTTTAAAAACTGTGTATTATTCCTTTAGTTGTTGCCCGAGTTTATATCAGAGTGCATTTTCATTATTTTTTGACCCCCAATAATTCATACTGCTGCCTTCGTTATACCTCGGGTACGTCTATAACGCGGGAGGTTTCATTTCCCCTTAACCGGCGTTATAACGAAGGTCCACTGTATTTATTTTAGTTAATTTCATTAACATATTTTTCGAGAAAAAGAAATGACATTCTATTCTTAAAATTAATATATATTTCAGAGACATTTTTCAAACTATAATTTATTAAATCAGTGACGTTTCGGTACCGAAATTTTTCGATTCTCGGTACCAGTACCTCGGTTAAAAATAATTTACTCTCACGTACAATAATTCATAAGAGAGCTAAAAAAGCAAACCAAGTCTTATTAAATTACAATAATATTCCAAGTATAAGTATTTAAACAGAAAATAGCATATTTACAACATACAATATTTAAGTCAATAGTAGTTCAAACAATTATTCATTTCACAAACTATTATTTAAAAGATAAATATTACAAAGGTTATGGATTTTATTTATTACTTTACCAAGCGCGAATACTCAACAGAAACCTTTCACTTGACACTGGGAGGATGCACTGATATTTCTGTGTGTTGATGTTAATAGTGCATTAGGATTGGAAATCCAGTATGGGGCATGTGATGAAATGAAAAATAATGTTTGTTTTAGGATAGCAAAAATCCTCTCAGAATAAAAAAAAAATATTATAAAATAGTGATACTGACCTATAGTAATTCTACTTTTTAATTTTCCTATTGTAAATACAAAATTTTAACAACTTTCAAGGCTTGCAGTAGCAATGTTTGATTTTTCTAGATAATGTTATAAATTCGATAAACTGTTCCCTGAATAAATAAATAAATCTTATAA
Organism: Euschistus heros; assembly: GCA_003667255.2. Classification (NCBI taxonomy): domain Eukaryota; kingdom Metazoa; phylum Arthropoda; class Insecta; order Hemiptera; family Pentatomidae; genus Euschistus; species Euschistus heros. The sequence goes on along the minus strand of RCWM02000183.1, from coordinate 1,937,739 downwards.
ACAAAGGTTATCTGGTGTATAAAATATTTCTTTTTATAACGTTATCATAAAATATAAAATATATCACCTTACATTTTATTTTTTAATTCCGGAAAGAAATCCATGTGAGTACAAAACTATCGCCAACATCAGCGGTATCGATCGGTTCCTAGGAATCGACTTTGGATCATCGAATCTCTATACCGATTCTTTTCTGGAGAATCGAGAATCGACACATCCCCTAATTTAAATAAATACATATATATATATATATATATATATATATATATATATATATATATATATATATATATATATATATATATATAATATCCGTGTGTGTTGGCGTATATGTTGAGATATGAATAGCTAAGATCACTGGATATGTAACTTCCTCGCCCAGGAACAAGCTAGGCTGTGGAAGTACATCTATTTTCTGTTTTATCAGAAGGTAGGTCCTGGAATCAAGTGATCCTCCTGGAAAACATTTAACTCCTATAAAGTTGATACCTAACCCTTCATTGGTTTGGCGGAATGCCCTGGCAGCAGAACTAGTGCTAGCAAGCCACTCATTGAGCTACTGTTTTCAGCCAATAATCATGTAAATTTAATTATTAAAAAAAAAAAAAATTGAAAAAATGGGAAAATCCTTCCAATATCTATGCTCAACTACCAGATCACTCAATTATGGCCTTGGGGTTTTTCCTTCTCCCCTACCGGTATTAGTACACAGCTGATACTACAGAAAATAAACTTTTTATCTTCAACAAGGATCTAGGAAATATGATTTCAGTGCTTACCCATGGGGCAAAACCATTTCATGCTTCAATCAGATCTATAAAAATTTAAATGACCTGTTAATCAAATTTATTTTTAGGAACCTTCTAGTTTGACATAAAGGGTTTTCACACACGGAAAAACATATAAATTTAGATTTTTAAATTACATAAATCACCTGATGTTTGGCCTGTCATAGGCTCCACTATCTCATCCTTGCAATCCCTCAGCCAAACTGTTATTTCACAGTTCGGCAGCAAATCTTCACCATCTTTATGCCTTTTCTGTGTCTCTTCTTCTTTTTCAGCATTTGCTCTGTCTATCTCGTTCCTAATAATCCTCTCATACTCACCTGAAGAAAGCATTGGTGTCCAACCTGGTCAATGAATAAAGGCTTATTTTATTTAGTATCAGTAGGTACCATACTTAAAATTAAACAAAAAAAATACGTCAAGTTATGTCACCACTAACTTTTTAACATATAATATTCTCATTGAGTATGAGATTGTAAATAACAAGTGATAACTGTAATTGAAGGGGACTTTTAACTACGGCTTCTCCAAGATAGTTTTTATATCCTTGTTGGACGTACATATTTACGTATTACTACGTTTATTTATTTTATTATTTTATTATTTATTTATTTATTTATTATTTACGTATTATTGGACGTACATATTTATATTTTTATCGAATAGAGTATTACAGCTTCCGGGCTACATTGATAATAGCTAGATGAAGGGAAATACTCTTGGTTGTTCTTATGTGGGCACTGGGACCATCATACCACTGCTGTAGATTATGATAGCCCTCTAGTGCAGGTATAAATAAATCTCTTATTGTTAGTTCAGCTGTGTTTGATTATTGTAATTTTTTTTAACATTAACTCAGTTAGCACCATTTTCACACGATACAATATCTATCACCTCAGTTATTTCCTAAACTAACTAATTTCTACCAACAAGAGTCTGACTACCAAAAAAGAAGGATTTGTTTAAGTTTCGTTCACGTCTTTGAGGGAGTTTAATGAGGTTAATTCGGCAGCTGTGTTATCTCTTTCCTGTAAGTAAGTTTTAAATCGATTTTACTTAGTGCTTATGTAGTAATTATATCAGAGTTGTAATAATAAATTATCTGATGAACGATATTTATTTTGTATCTATTATATTCTGGCTGTACCAGAAAAATAAATAAATTATTTGATAACTTCTTCTAAAAAGGTCGTTTACATTTATTTACGTTTTCATATTCATCCATGTACCATTTTTGAACTTGTTTTCAAATCCTGATCCGTTCATATTAGGGTTCATCAGTTTAAATATACAATAATAAACAAATTATAAATTCCTGTTTAAAACTAGATTATAGATTTTGTAAAAAAAAAAAAAAAAAAATTAATTTAATATTTATAAGATAATTAATATTTATTATAAAAATTAATATTTATAAGATAATTAATATTTATTATAAAAATTAATATTTATAAGATAATTAATTAGCTTATAAATATTGTCTCATATTCTAGTGATTATTATCATTCTTTGAAGTAATTTTCTGTTCAGTTTTTAAAAATTAATCTTTTATGTATCATAATTAAAAAAAAATAAAATAAAAAAAAAAAATAAAAAAAAATAAAAAAAAAGGATTATACAAAATATTTTTTTTACAAAATCATGAATTCTATAAAAAAATAACAAACAGTGAATTATAAAAAAGTTGAGTATTAAACCAACGACCAAGACCACATAGTACTTACATGAAACACGTTCTCCTTTATGCATAGATAATGAAAATGTACAAATCAAAGTATATTACTTTAGGTTGACAAACAAAAGGCAAATGACCGGGGAGGAACGCAGATTACAAAAGACGCACATTGCTAAAACGCGTGACCTTAAATTAAATAATTAAGCTGATGCACTCAATAATCTTATAAAAAGCCATATTAAAACATAAATAGGAAATTACTACTACCACTTACCTAAGTTGTATTAGAAGTAAACAAACTATTTCAGACTCCAACCTTTTTGGCACGTTATCATACACTTATACTTACTGACTTAATAGTTCAACGACAGCGAATATAAGCTGCTCACTTAACATGTTTTTATATTCGATTACAAGGACCAGTAATTAAATAATTAAGCTGATGCACTCAATAATCTTATAAAAAGCCATATTAAAACATAAATAGGAAATTACTACTACCACTTACCTAAGTTGTATTAGAAGTAAACAAACTATTTCAGACTCCAACCTTTTTGGCACGTTAGTCATACACTTATACTTACTGACTTAATAGTTCAACTGACAGCGAATATAAGCTGCCTCACTTAACATGTTTTTATATTCGATTACAAGGACACAGTAATCTGCTGTTTTCAAGTCCCTGAGAACACATGAATACAATTCAAACGGATGCCGATGATGAAGGATCTGCACGCTAAATTTCTTATAGCATATTAATGCTGAGGAAGCATTGCCTGTTAATAGGTAATTCGATTTGGGATAGTTCTTCATAAAGATTTAGCTTCTTATTTATATATGAGATTGAACAATAATTAATTCAATTATAAACCTCGACATATTGCAATAACATCCATTCTGAAAGAAACAGAATAACTTATTGCGACCCAATGGCAGCATCCTCTATACATTTTGTGCCAGCGACCATTGAAAAAATCATTTATAACTAAAACTATCTTCTCACCCTCCCTCCCCTCATATCTTCTGCATCGCAGTCAGAAACAGATCTGATATTTTTTATCCATTTAAGTGAAAATTATGACTATCACATTTATTATAACACATTATAACACTACATTTATTAAAATATTTTACGCCAATATAATTGAGTTAGTAATCCCAAGGCTGATCAAATCGCCAAAATAATAAAACAAACTTAGCTCTTTAATCCGGAACTAGGTCCAAATCTATCTGTATTAAAGAAAACAATTTATTGGATGGAAACACTCTACTGAGGAAAATCCAAGTCTCTGTAAGATGGATTTTTCAATTAAAAATTTTGAATCTTACTGAAACGATTTTCTTACCTGGTTTTATTTTGTGCCAATAATTTCTTGTACCTTCCAATCCCAGTGAAGCTCCATATGACCAACAGTGCGCTGATTTAAAAGCCTTTTCGTGTCTACTTCCGTTTTTTAAAATAATAATGAGCGAAATAAATAAATCATGATCAATGCTGAAATCTTTATTTATGGGTATTGTGAATTATATAAGCAAACTCGATATTTATTCCGAATATCATTGCTTGTAAAATTTTTTTATTATTTTAATTAATTAATTATATTTATTATTTTATTAATTTTTTTTTATCTTGCAACCTTTCCACCTCTACTCAACAACAGGTAGTGGCTAACTGATCTTCCTCTCATCATTATTTCATCATATTTCTCATGATACTCGCATACGATCATCCTATAACAATTGAAAACTGATCATTTGCATTTACGCCGCGTCTTATTTTCTTGTGGCTAATAATTCAATAATTCCCCACAATTTTTTTTTTAATTTTTAATTTCAATATAAAAAATGTTATGAACTACTAGTTAATAAGGTTGTAGATCAGAATTCCAAATGAGACAATGAATAAACGTGCCCCAAAAGTGCTGTCATTTCTTAAACAAATTCTCACTTAAATTTGGTACATTTAGGCTTGACTATATAGCGGTAGTAGTCGAATATATATATATATATATATATATATATATATATATATATATATATATATATATATATATATATATATATATATATTTTATTGCAATTGTTTTTAGTTTTATTTTCGAAACTATCATAATACCAGACTTAAAAGAAAAGAAACTGCTCGTCGTTTCCGACCACTCCAACATTTATTATAGAAGCGTTCAGTAATCAAAAACATTCGGACCCTTTGGGGCTCCATTAAACCTTCAATTTCTACTCGTATCCAATCCTTAAAGTTCAAAATCCTTCCTAAAATCCCCAATACTACTTATTAGGTCACAAACAAACTTATCCTTATTTATCTCAATGTTTCATATATTGCTGATTGGCCCAAACCAGAAACCTGTCCTTTCTTAGTAAACCATACCCAATTGATTCCACTAGTCTCCTAACTTCCCTCACACTCAATTCCCAATAATCCTCCAAGGCGTCTGAAAAAAAGATGGCCAAGAGACCTTCTAATGTAGAACCTCTATTAAAGTGCTACTAATTAGTTTTTTTTTCAACCGACTTCAAAAAAGAGGAGGTTCTCAACTCGTCTGTATTTTTTTTTTTTTTTTTTTTTTTTTGTGTATGTTACGCGATTACTCCGTCAATTCTGAATCAATTTTGATGATTCTTTTTTAGATCTATAGGGAATACTTCAGAGGTGGTCCCATACAAAATATTTTGAAATCAATGCAGCACTTTTTAAGAAAAATCAAAAAAAAGGTCATAAAATCACTTATTAACTATTTTTTTGATTTATCTTAAAAAGTGCTGCGTTGATTTCAAAATATTTTTTATGGGACCAGCTCTAAAGTATGCCCTACCGATCTAAAAAAGAATCATCAAAATTGATTCAGAATTGACGGAGTAATCGCGTAACATACAAAAAAAAATTTTAAAAAAATACAGACGATTTGAGAACCTCCGTCAATTCTTAATCAATTTTGATGATTCTTTTTTTGGCCGGTAGGGCATACTTCAGAGGTAGTCCCATAAACAATATTTAGAAATCAACGCAACACTTTTTAAGAAAAATCAAAAAAACAGTTAATAAAAATCACTGTTATATAACCTTACATTTAAAACATATTTATGATTATGATTATCTAAAATCTGCATGGTAACTAAATCTAAATTATTAACAAAAATAATTTACACATACAGTCAACTCTCGATGTGTTGTACTTCGATAAGCTAAATTCTTAAATTCTTAAAGTCGAACAAAATCTGCGGTCTCACCTCAATGAAACGATTTCAGATAAAGAACGTGAAAATCGTGTTGAAAATAAGTAGAACTGAAAATAGGGTTCAAAAGAAAAAACATCTAGGACCACCTCTATGAAACGAACTATTAGAAGTCATCGCCTCTATAACTCGAACTCAAATTAAAAGAATTTCATGTGTAATTTATATTCCGGTTTCCCGTCATTGTTTATCTTTCCATTCATATTCACTTATTATTAGTTATTCACTCGAGTGAACAATTTTACAGTGGCTATTGTAAATTCTTTCAATTAACGAAAAGTTAAAATTGATTTGCAAAGTGGAGAAATGAGAAAGAAGTTGGGCGTTTGTTGCTAGTCAATTCCGAATTCGGCGTAGTTCTCTTTCAACCATCTTAAAGAATAAAAAAAAGATCGCCACTGGTGGAAGGCGGTAAGTCTACTTATAGGCACCCTCAGAAAAAAGCGCAGTTCAGCTGAAAGTTATATGATAAATTGGTACCGGGTATTTAATTTTCTGTATCAATGATTTTATATGTATGTACAAACAACTTTCCCATTAATGAAAATTTACGTAATGGTTTCAACTACAATTTTGTGTTCAATTTTCCCATTTACACGCAGATAAGTGGAATGATAAACTCGATAATTCTTTGTTCAGTAAGTCGAACTATTTTTCATGGTAGCTTGAAGATCGAGAATTGACTGTATAAACAAAAATATACTCACCACTAAAAAGTAAAAAATAAAAATAATTTTTAGAAAAAAAACAAAAAACCGACTTCAAGATTAAACCTATATAATCAAACTTGAACTAAAAAATAAAAAATAATATTTTAATTGCTTCGAAACAAAAACCATTAAATGACAATCAACGAAATTATCGATACTTATATACCTATTCACAATTTATGATCAGTTATTTTTAGAGTCGGTGCCAACCAAAAAAAAAAAAACGGAATTTGAAAAGAAATTGTAATTGTAAAGATGCTCCCACTGTTTCATCACCGCCACACCACTGTCTCCGGCCATTCGAAAGTTTATTGCTAAGGCAAGATTAAACTGCCCTTCTTGGCTGGCACCGACTCTAAAAATAACTGATCATAAATTGTGAATAGGTATATAAGTATAGATAATTTCGTTGATTGTCATTTAATGGTTTTTGTTTCGAAGCAATTAAAATATTATTTTTTATTTTTTAGTTCAAGTTTGATTATATAGGTTTAATCTTGAAGTCGGTTTTGTTTTTTTTCTAAAAATTATTTTTTTACATTTTATTGACATATAATTGTAATAATTTTCCTCAAATTTACTATATGATGTATACCGTTGTAAATTTCAATAAATAGTAAATAAAAAATCTTGAATCAGTGTTTTATTATAAAGTATAAAGTTTTATATTGTTTTAGTAAGTTCATCATTAAAACACAGGGAAGGCCATGCAGTAAAAAGGTACTACATTTATTCTAATCACCTCAATTACAATTATGATGTAGAATTTAAATGAGCCTCGAAAAATATGAATAAAATTGTGCACCTGACCTCAATTTTTTCCAACAGATAATTATTGTAAAATGGCATTTTTCCTGATCCGATATTGAAATATTTTCTATAAGGTTTAAAAAAAAAATTGGGTAATCTTTAATTAATTTGAGTGGTTTGAAGGATGAAGAAAAATTACATAAAAAACGATAACCTTTTTCAACTTATAGCTAAATGTTATAATTAAAATTAAAACCAGTGATTTCGAAATACCTCTGTTTGCAATGTAAAAGTAATATATTTAATTCCCACAATTGACTGTTGTTTTTTTAGTCAAAGTTGCTTTTACCTCGATTGGCTCACTAATAATGGAATAACCCATGAATTAATTTGATTAAAATTACAATTTATATAAAAACTCATTTATGTCAATACAAACCTCTATACCTAAAAAATAAATATGACTTTGTGAAAGCAAAAGAGAAGATCTAATATTAGTTAATACGTATATTTAAATTTAAATCATTGACGCAACAATATAATTCAAAACATTATTTTCTTATTGAAACCAAACATAATGGCACTCCTACATATGGAAGTTTTTTAAACATTTTTTTTTTTTACGTTCTCACTTCTTATCATCCTATAGCACTATTAACTGTTAAGGGAAAACTATTTGAGAAAACATCACTTAAGAAACCGAAAGAACAAAAAAATTGGTTTATTTTTAGGTACTATTATTCCACAATACAGTCGATGCCACTGCCAGCGACATTCGAAAAAAAAAAAGGATATTATTTGTCCATTTTCTATTAGATTTAGAAACACTGTTTGGCATCAAGGTATATTGACAAAAATAAAAAATTACATCACCTCACTTTTTAGCATGTACTCAAATCACCGATAAATTGTTCTGTTTATTCAGTCGGTCACCTGCATTGAATGCAGGTGACCGACTGAATTTTAAAATTTAATTAAACTTTAAGGTCCATTGGGAAAAATAAAAAGAAGTCATGTTACATTATAATAACATTCCTTGTTATCTCATTTAAAAACCTCTCGTTTTCTATTGTGTAAGGTTATTTACGAGTTACCTAAACGGAACAACTAACAACTAGTTAAGGAAAACAAATTTCAGCTACTCTGCCGGTAAGGGAACTGAGGACAAGAAGCACTAGGTGATAACAGCACATGCCTTCTAAACTAAAACACATTTGATTGTAGGCTCAGTAAATAATTAGCTTGTTAAGATATTCCTAGCTTTATAGTTATCTGTTAGTGTTACAAGTTTTAGGCATCCTTGTGGTCATTAAAGGAAACAGTTTTACATAGCATTTTAGTATATTATATTTCTTGTAATTTTAATGCGGTGACAACGAACTACGTTTTTACTCAATTTGATTTTTTGCTTTCCTTTGTATTATAGAACGGAAGCACACCACATGCAAATTTAATTGGAAAGACATGAATTTGTTTCCTATCCTATTTTATAGTATCATCCGCCTTGAAATGATAAATCGTGGTCTGGCAGCCTATATCCGTCGGAAACATGCCGCCAGACGATTATTATATCGCGGAAAACTGACCCGAAAAGTGAAAACAAAAAATATTTATCCACTAATTTTTAATACGTTGTTAGGAGTCATAAGAGTAGTTAAAATCCATGTTTGCAACCCTCAAAACCAAAAGCAATTTTTGTAGTACTCGAAAAATCGCCACCATTTTCATTTTTTTTTTTCGTTTATATCTCGTAAAATACGAAAATTTGTTGGACATGGCATATTTGCAATATTAAAGAGAACTAAATTTGTGTCAATTTAAGCCTGATTGCATCTCTGTAATTAATTTATTGCGGAAATAGAGTTCTCCAAAAATGGTGATTTTCACAAAATTCGAAATTTTTCTGTTAAGAGTCAAGTTTTCGGACGGATTCTGACCTTTAGAAAATAATTTAAAGGTAATGTAATCAGCTTTAATTTGAGACCTAAAAGATTCCCGTTGATGTAATAGTTTTCTGAGTAAGAGGAAACGAAAATCATAAAGACTGGTGTGACAAGTGTGTGAGTCGGTAGGAACCACCTAATTTCATTTTTAATTTATTATTATATACATCTAAGTATCTATTTCTTCATTTAAAAAGATAGGCTACATTATGACCCTCCATGTGATTGCCACGAAATCTTATAGGAGACATGTTCTTATAGACTCATCGATTTTTGACAAACGGCGACATTTGAGAAGGCCTTTATTCCAAAAACCCAACTGAAAGATCACGACGAACAAAAATTCCCTCAGTGTTTCAACTTTATAAACAAACAAATAGGTAACGGTCGGGTTAAGAGGAGGCACCAAACTGGCCTCACCCGCGCTAAACCCACCAGCAGTGCTGCCGATTCGGGTATTTTTTTCCCGAAATCGAGAAATGTTTGGCATCGGCGGAAATTTAACGGGTATCTCCGAAAAACGTGTAATTTCGGGTAATTTTTGCATTCCATAACTGATTATTTAAATACCTATTACATCGTTATCTTTTCTAAATTGATAAAAACAATTATCGTCTAAAGTTCAATAACGATTGTAATATTTTTCGGTCAAGGAAGAATCGAAAAGGTCAGTCAGTGTCCGACGACAATCAGGGGGATGAAAGCCGTTCAGTTCCTCAGATGTCCATTGAATGTTAGGCCCAATTCACACAGAACGGACGTGGCGCTTTTGTCTCTTCCAGGTTTGTCCTATTAAAAAAAGACCACGCCACGTCTCCGCCACGTCCGTTCTGTGTGTGAATTGGAAAGTTTGTTTAATAGGAGTGGCGTGGAAAAGACAAAAGTCCGCGCCACATCTCTTTGCCGTCTCTCGTGGGGTACAAGAAGGGGCACGCCACTTCCTCGCCACGAGTTTTTTTTTTCTGCATGAGTGATGGTAACACAGTAGGAGAGCACCTGCAAATTGGACCGTTTAGATTCCAAAGTGTGGACCAGTTCAATAACCTTGGGTCAATCGTCTGCGCCACAAAATATAATATTAGGAATTATTAATAAAACTAATAGTAAGTAAAATTTTTATATTTTAACAATATCTAGTTTGTTTAATTCAGAATTTTATTTATGATTTATCACAAACTGGCACACATAAATACTAATAAGAGGCAGACTAGTAAATATATATATACATTTAAAATAATTAATTTTATTAAAAAAAACTCTGAATAAAATTATTATCATATTACCAAATATAATACTTGATCACTTTGCCATTATTTTCAAGGATCACAATTATCATATTATCTAATAGAGTTCTTAAAATAACGTCTTAATCGTGTAATTCAGACTTAATTGCCATTTATCACAGTCTTAAAATATGATAATTTAATAAACTCAAAACGTAGAAAACAAAAATACTAGTAGGTACAACTTTGTACATAACTTTTAAAAAAAGAAATAATGATGTCTATTCAAAACATAAAACGATTATCATAATAATATATAACAAGATATAAATGTGGCGCCTACAAGTTAGGTAATAACATAATATATAATATAACATACAGGTAGTAACCAAAATTTTAAATTATTTAGCTAATTATTTATAAAACATTAAAATTTATCTACTCTTCTAAATCACTATTTCCTTTACTTTCAAGGGTTGCCCAAACATTAGTCGTCAACATGGTATTGTTAAGATTAAAGTTTTTTAACCAACTGCCTATGTTGTCCTTTACTTGCAAAATTGCTGTCAGGGTTTTTTTTGGAGGAGAACTGAACTGAATCAGACATAAAAACACACAACCGATTTTCATAAATTTTGATATTGGCGTTGCATAACTATGGACCAACATTTTCATAGGGGTGAAACATCACTGATTTACTTCTTTTTTTGGGGGGGGAAGGGGGGGGGGTGATTCGAACATAAAAAAACTCGACTGATTTTCCCGAAAAACCCGCCGCCCCCCCCCAAAAAATTAATTTGGTAATGTTTCACCCCTATTAAATTGTTGGTGTATATGTATGTAAATCCAATATCTAATTTCATCAAAGTTGTTTTTATGTCCGATTCACCCTCACCCCCCCCCCCCCCCCCCCCCAAAAAAAAAAAAAAAAAAATTACATCACTGATGATTCACTCCTATTAAATTGTTGGTATATATTTATGTAACTCCAATATCAAATTTTCCGAAAATCGGTTGAGTTGTTTTTATGTCCGATTCACCCTCTCCCTCCCCCCCCCCCCCCCCCAAAAAATAAATCAGTGATGTTTCACCACTAATAATTGTTGGTATATATGTGTGTAACTCCAATATTAAATTTCATCAAAGTTGTTTTTATGTCCGATTCACCCTCGCCCCCCGAAAAAAATAAAAAATTAAATCAGTGATGTTTCACCCCTATTAATTGTTGGTATATATGTATGTAACTCCAATATCAAATTTTATTAATGTTGTTTTTATTTCTGATTCACCCCTTACCCAAAAAAAGAAAGCTAACTAAAAAAGAAAAAAGAAAAAAAAAAACTCGTGGCGAGGAAGTGGCGTGCCCCTTCTTGTACCCCACGAGAGACGGCTAAGAGATGTGGCGCGGACTTTTGTCTTTTCCACGCCACTCCTATTAAACAAACTTTCCAATTCACACAGAACGGACGTGGCGGAGACGTGGCGTGGTCTTTTTTTAATAGGACAAACCTGGAAGAGACAAAAGCGCCACGTCCGTTCTGTGTGAATTGGGCCTAACATTCAATGGACATCTGAGGAACTGAACGGCTTTCATCCCCCTGATTGTCGTCGAACACTGACTGACCTTTTCGATTCTTCCTTGACCGAAAAATATTACAATCGTTATTGAACTTTAGACGATAATTGTTTTTATCAATTTAGAAAAGATAACGATGTAATAGGTATTTAAATAATCAGTTATGGAATGCAAAAATTACCCGAAATTACACGTTTTTCGGAGATACCCGTTAAATTTCCGCCGATGCCAAACATTTCTCGATTTCGGGAAAAAATACCCGAATCGGCAGCACTGCTGGTGGGTTTAGCGCGGGTGAGGCCAGTTTGGTGCCTCCTCTTAACCCGACCGTTACCTATTTGTTTGTTTATAAAGTTGAAACACTGAGGGAATTTTTGTTCGTCGTGATCTTTCAGTTGGGTTTTTGGAATAAAGGCCTTCTCAAATGTCGCCGTTTGTCAAAAATCGATGAGTCTATAAGAACATGTCTCCTATAAGATTTCGTGGCAATCACATGGAGGGTCATAATGTAGCCTATCTTTTTAAATGAAGAAATAGATACTTAGATGTATATAATAATAAATTAAAAATGAAATTAGGTGGTTCCTACCGACTCACACACTTGTCACACCAGTCTTTATGATTTTCGTTTCCTCTTACTCAGAAAACTATTACATCAACGGGAATCTTTTAGGTCTCAAATTAAAGCTGATTACATTACCTTTAAATTATTTTCTAAAGGTCAGAATCCGTCCGAAAACTTGACTCTTAACAGAAAAATTTCGAATTTTGTGAAAATCACCATTTTTGGAGAACTCTATTTCCGCAATAAATTAATTACAGAGATGCAATCAGGCTTAAATTGACACAAATTTAGTTCTCTTTAATATTGCAAATATGCCATGTCCAACAAATTTTCGTATTTTACGAGATATAAACGAAAAAAAAAAATGAAAATGGTGGCGATTTTTCGAGTACTACAAAAATCGCTTTTGGTTTTGAGGGTTGCAAACATGGATTTTAACTACTCTTATGACTCCTAACAACGTATTAAAAATTAGTGGATAAATATTTTTTGTTTTCACTTTTCGGGTCAGTTTTCCGCGATATAATAATCGTCTGGCGGCATGTTTCCGACGGATATAGGCTGCCAGACCACGATTTATCATTTCAAGGCGGATGATACTATAAAATAGGATAGGAAACAAATTCATGTCTTTCCAATTAAATTTGCATGTGGTGTGCTTCCGTTCTATAATACAAAGGAAAGCAAAGATTTCGGTCTTCCAATTGCCGATCAGATCCGACATTTTACCACAAGGTCTTGTAAAATACAAAAGTAAAAGGACGGATTATAAAAAAAATGCAATTTTTCAGATTCGTTTTACATAGTGGCGACGATGTGTTCCCAACGGAGAATTTTTAGAACTGAAGACTGTTATTACTATGAGAGGTTCTGTAACAACTGCTAACAATGACAATAAAAAAATTAAGATTTTTGTATACCTATGAGAATTAATTAATATCAACTTTATCACTAAACTTAATGGAGGCATGTAAATGGAAAAGGCTGTAAGTGCCAAAAATAAAATAAAATACTTTTAATTGTTACATGAATAAGTTCCAACGCAAACATAATGGAAACTGGTACGTACCTTTCTTAGTACCAAGCCCTTTATGACAGGTACGTACCATTGTTTCCATTACATTGGTGATGGAACTTATTCATGTAACAATTAAAAGTATTATATTTTATTTTTGGCACTTACAGCATTTTCCATTTACATGCCTTAATTATGAATGTCAATAAATTATGTAACATTATAATCATAATATTTATTAATCTTATTACAATAAATCGCGGATCCAGAATAAGACACAACTCAAAATGTGCATTAATATATAATATAATGTTCTATGAATTTAGATTTTTCCTGTCCCAGCAATTGATGCGGGACAGCAAGATGTATAAATTATTTTACCCTAATATTTGAAAGCTGCTTCTCTATATGAAAAAAAAAAAAAACACCTAGCGACAAATTTTAATGTTTTGCCTCTTTCAATTTGTGTATGCGAGATTTGTGCATAACTTCACCTTAATTACAAAAATCGGTATCTTCCACTGAGCAAACAACATTTTTACTGGGCGAAAAAAACATGTAATTCTTGCTATTTTTATAAAAATCAATTTTTTCCAGTTTATCTCTTTTTTTTTAAACATCTCTAATAAAAATATGAAAAAGAAAGAAAGAAAATTAATACTTTAAAAAAGTGCATAGTTAATTGTTTTTCCTTTTCGAATTGATAGTTTTTTTTTTTTGTTACAAGGATTTCCATGTTTAGATATACATAATTTAATTAAGGCATATGTCTTCTGCTTAGAATTTCTTATTAAGGAATAAATATATATATTTATTGTAAAATTGCATAGGCTTTTCCAGTTCAAACCAAAATTATCAAACATATTTTAAAAAAAAATGTTTAGATTTGATTTAAATAGCTTATTTTGTTTTATTGTTTTATTTATTAAATTTTCTGAATAAGTTTAATCTTCAGAATTCAGAAAAAAATAAATCATTGTAACTTCCAAAATATTTAGCTCCAATGTTGTAAGCATTTATAACCTCTGTGATAACCTAACAGGTGTAACAGCTGATGGACAATGGTTACTGTTTAGATTTAGTTGTAGGTTGAGTATTGTTTTTGTTTTTCAATGAGCATAAAGAAAGTTTCATTGATTAATAAACCTTGTCTGATTATGAAAATGTCTTATCATGGTGCTGAAACCGATAATTTTGCGTAATGTCCATTTTATTTTTTTACTTTATCGTAATGTATTCCTGTTATTAGTTTTATTGTGTTTCTTTTACACGTTTTAGCACTAAGTTCATTAGGGACAGAGAAGTTGGATCGAAGCCAAAATATGGGAATACTGACCGACTTATGAGAGGACTTTATAATTCATTTGCACCTTGCACTTCTTGGGATCATAATGAAAGTTTAAAGAATGCAGCTCCTGGTGGAATATTCAATTTGGAATTTTCTCCTGATGGGTAAGATTATCAATGTTAATTGTTAAAGTAGGAAATAATATTGTTGCTTAAGTAAATTGTGGTGAGTTGAAAAATTATGACAATTTACAATCAGTGTATTAGTTAATTATATGTTGACTAAGTTTTCTTTCATTTTCCTATCATGCTACATTAATCTATTGCTCTGTAAAGTGTATGTAACTGGTTTTTAAATATTGTTAACAAATGGACAGAAACTATAGATTCTGTTTGTAAAATAGAATGTTCTTAACTTTTTTCTTGAACGTGATGCATATTATAAATTTGTCTTTGTTTTATATCAATCAGTTATTAGGCCCTTAAAATTGAGCACATCTTCTTTTAAAAATGTCATGATTCTGGGAGAATTTTGTCTTTGAGTATATCAGTATGACTTTTAGCAATCATATATAGATTAATGGTTTATTTCTTGTCTTTTATTTGTTTCTTTTTTTTGTTTAGATCGTTACTTGTAGCTGCCTGTGAGAAAAGAAGTATTCTTATGTTTGATCCTTTATCTAGAAAACTGCTGAATACAGTGAATAATGCACATTTTGATTGTGTTAATTGTGTTAGGTAATATTTTATAGTTCAGTGTTATTAAGTTAATTAGTCAGTGAATAGTGCATAAACTAAAAGTGTTAGTTTACCGGTTTAAATCAAATTTTTTTCTAACACAGTAAGGAGGTAAGTTAATGGTGAAATCTAGGACTTTTTCTAATTTATATTGTTGAGGATATGTGTAACTTTATTATCATTATTGGCAGGTAACAATCTGCTACTCCTCTTGCAGCCTCTTTTCTCATTTAAAGTACCTTATCTCAAGTTGTATTGAGCTACGATTAGCCATTGATATTTCTTCATTGTTTGGTTATTTCTTTTCTCTCTTTTAGAATAGAAATCAGTTGCTGCCCGTATTCCCTCATCATAACCTTTAACTTAACCTGGGGAAATTAACTTTTTATATCATGTTTCATTTATAAATTTTGTTGTCTACTTCTGCTGACAACTTCTCTCATTGTTTTACTAAACCGTACGAGAATATATTAAGTTTTTAATTTTCACTTTCCGTCATAATATGATTAGAAAACCATTCTTACAATATTTATTATACTTATAGATCATGTATCTTACAGTTTCTATTATTGAAACCCTTCAATTTATACTATCAGTAGTATTTTCTAGTATTTTTTTTTATCGTAAAACTACTATCATAATGATTATTAGCATTTCTTCCTCTGGTATTAGTAATCCCCTGTAGCTTTTAGTATTATTAAGTCACTTGTTAATAAGGTTTTTTTTTTTTTAAATCATTAAATAAATAATAAGCTTTGAGCTTTGATGATCAATACAGTTTGTGACACCCCTTCACAAAATATGTTCTAGCAATTGATGTTAAGTAGTATTTCAGTTTATTACATTTTGTTTATAAAAATAATAAATTGCAACAAATTTATTGTTTTGTGGTATGTTGATAAAAAATTTATTTCTGTAGATAGTAGTTATTTTCTTGCTGTTTTCAAACCTGCTTTTAGTAAGTAATATTTTAACAATGACAGCAACTCAATCAAGATGTATTATATGTAAATTATGATGGATGAACCAGACATCCTGAAAATTTGAAATACCATTGGTTAGGTTTTATATCTGAAATTTATAATCTACTGAAGAGATCAATTATCTTTTTATCATACAAGTCTTGCATTTGGCTTAAGCAAGGATAGCTTATTGTTACCTTATAGTGTTTAAACCTAAAATGTATATACTACTTAACATTTACATTACATTGGGTGAAGTTTTTTGCTGAGGCCCACTATGTGCTTGCTTGTGATTTTGCTACTATAATATACATTAATTCCTATTTTATTGACTTTCCTGTCAACAGTCATAACCTTGCCTTGACTCGAATAATATATGAAGTGGGGTTAACAACAGAAATGGATTCTATAAGAGAAGTGGTATACTATTTATGTATGTTGATCTATGAATGCCCTTTATTAAAAAAATTATGAATTATTTCTTAAAACCTGAAGGTTAAAAAGGTATTTCTTTTTCCTGAGGATATGTTTAGTCCTAGTCATTAAGAAATTTAAATGACAGTTTTTAAGTTGATTGAATAAGAACAGGTGCTTTATGGGTTTCAATTCATCCAAGCCTAGAAATAGAAACTATTTATTTATTGTTAAAATTCTATGTCCATTGTATTACCTTCTTACTTTGTACTTTCAGTATTTTTCTAAGAATTTCTAGAAAATATAAACATTAAGCAGTTTTTTGAAAGTGCTAAAAACAAGACAGCAAGGCATTGCTATCTATTTGTGATGAAATAGACATGAACTATGACATCACATGAAAAAAAAGTATTAAACATGTGGGAAAGGAAAATCCTTCGAAAATAATATGGTCCAACTAAATATGAACTGAATCTTTTGCGAATGAGGACAAATGAAGAACTGATAACTTTGTATGCAGCCCCAGATATTGTAGCCAATATAAAAAGAGGCAGAATAAGATAGCTAGTGAATTTGTTAAGAATGGAAGCTAGTAGGCTCCCTAAGATGGTGTTGGAGTGGAAAGAGAAGGAGAGGATGGCCTCGACTTTATTGGCTTGAAGATGTGGAGGACCATCTTGAGACTTGGGTGTGAGAGGATGGAGGAGGGCAGCTGAGGATAGCTCTGACTGGAAGAGAATTGTAGAGGAGGTCAGGGTTCTGCAAGGACCATAAGATGATGATGAAATAAAAGATCAATGGATTTAAATATATGAGTCTGGAAAACTTGTAATTCATTGTACTTCTAATAAACCAGTTGTGATATTATTGATAAAGTTTTTTTGTTCAAAGACAAAAAGGAACCGCCTCTGGTTGCCCACTTTTGTTTGAAAAAGCATTGTTAATAAATAGTAAAATCAATAAAGCACTAACATTGATAGGAAATTTTACTGCGTTGTGTTAAGCAGAAACAAGATTCAGCACCATTGGGCATGATTAATTTATTAAAATATCTTTGAAGTGTTAAACAATCATTATTCACTAAAAAATGACCAAAAGATTTAATCATTATTGAATTAGGTGATTGATTCCAGGAAATAGTTGCCAAATAGCTATGGTTAAATTTTGTCCAACTGTGGAGATTTAGGAGGTTTAGTCTAATAGTTTATTACCATTACTCTCATATAAAATTTAGATTATACTGTTACGGTCCTAGGTATTAACTAGGATCGAGAACCGCCCAGGCAACGAAATGCAAAATGGCCCATGGCCAGGTAGAGCCGGAAAGAGCTAGACCCCTCAACAAAAGCAGATAGTGGAGAAGGGTCTAGTCTTTACCTGTCGCGAACATTCTGGATCCTCGGTCTGGAATGTTCGCTGAGGGTTTAAATTCGGCAGCCTCCATCCTATGGAGTGAGTAGTCGAGTGACAGTCAGTTATGAGGAGTATCATGTGTCAGTAAATGTAGTCAAGAGGCTGTTATGAACCAGTGATCATCCAAGTGGGCAGTGATAAGCCTGTGTAAGTGAAAGTAATGACAATCTCTGTGTGTCAGTGTAATAGAATCATACATGTAATTGTGAAACCTAGCATTAAGTTATATAGGATGAGTATTTTATAATATAGTAGTAATATAAATATAATAGTAAGGAAGTCAGGCTTGCAGATTAGGGGCAATCATTCAGTACAAATACTTGGTTTTGCTGACGATTTGGACATAATTGGAAGAAACCTAGAATCTGTGAGGGAGGCATTTCTTGCTCTCCAGGAGGCAGCTCAGGAAGTGGGTCTGGAAGTGTACCAGGCAAAAACCAAGTACATGGTAGCTGGCCCGCAAGCAGGGGATCGACAGGATAGCCAAATAATAATCGGGGACTTCACGTTTGAACAAGTTAAAGAGTTCATTTATGTAGGGACTCAAGTGAACTCCGACAACAATATGCAGCAGGAAATAAATAGAAGATTAATTGCTGCAAACAAGTGTTGTTTTGGACTCCTGAAGCACTTTAGAAGTAGAAACCTCTCACGCAAAACCAAAGTCCAGCTGTATAAAACCTTAATAAGACCTATTCTGACATATGCCTCTGAATGCTGGAAAGTTTTTAAAATAAAGGAAACATTACTCCAAGATGGATTCTAAGAAGAATTTTTGGACCAGTTTTCAGAGACAACACTTGGAAGATGAGAACCAATTCAGAGCTCGCACAGCTATATCAAAATACAAATATTGTAAGATATATTAAAATTGGAAGGCTCCTATGGGCAGGGCATGTGGCGAGGATGAATCCAGCTGAGGTCCCTAAAAAACTATTAGAGGAAAAAATATTTGCCAACAGAAGAGTTGGCAGACCAAGACTGAGGTGGGTCGATGGAGTGGCCGAGGATGCCTTGTTCATCTTTGGAGTGAGAAAATGGAGAGCTGCAGCAATACACCGAGATGACTGGCGGTTGATGCTACGGGAGGCCTTGACTCACTATGAGTTGTAGCGCCGTTTTGATTGATTGATAGGTTTTATAATATAGAAATTAGTGTAATTAGATATGAGTTAGGCCTAAGTCATAATTGTTATTGTAAGTTTATATTAGATTAAGAAAATAAATTAGTGTTTGATATTTAATTGTAGTTTAATTAGCCATATCCCCAGCGGCTATAACAATACTTATACTTTAAAATTAAAATCTAATCAATTTATTAGGTGAGATTTTGTTATTGTACTGACTTATATTTTATTAATGCTGAATCCAAAATTATCATTTCATGTTATGGAACTAGATATATTCTTTATATTTATTTGTATTTGATTAGATGTTTATATAAGATTTTATTCCAATAACCCATGCATTATATCAGCCTATGATGATTAACCATTTTCTTTTGGACGAAATGGTTGTTGTGGATGTCATCTCAGAAATTATTTTAGAAAAATGACAGAAAATTAAAGGTTTAGTTTTTATTTAAATTTAATCTTGTATATTTGTTTGTGATTAAATTTAAATATGTAATACTCAATAAATTTTAAGATGTTTGAATTAATTTTATTTAATTATTAATTGTTTTATAGGTTTTTAGATTCTAGGGTGTTTGCGACGTGCAGTGACGATAGCACAGTGGCCCTATGGGATGCGAGGAATTTGAAAAGTCGAATAAGGACCCTGCACGGTCATTCAAATTGGGTAAAAAACATTGAGTTTTCTCAAAGCGATGGACTCCTTGTTACATCAGGATTTGACGGTGCTATTTACACCTGGGACATAAACAGGTATAATATGAATTAACAGTTTTTTCAGGAAATAGTTATAAAACTTAAATAAATATATTGTGTTATAACAAGGATGGTACCAGATAATGTCAATTTGTGTCAATGTCAATTGTCAGAATGACTTAAGTGTCTCATATATTTTTATGTTGTGGTTGATTTGGCCCTAACTTGCCATGCCTATCCTTGATAAACCTCATATATTGGGTTGTTTCACATGAAATGTCCGATTTTATAATATTTGAAATACATAGAGGATTTTGCGAGTCTCTGTTGTTTACTTCCAAAGTTCACATATCATAATCAAGCAGTTACTAATCCTCTACTTTTCTTTTATAAACATTAGCTTCCCAATCAATTTCACACTGTTTAGTATACCTTAAAATATGAACATGGAAACACGCGATTTTCGTGTAATATTTTTTTATGAGTTTAAACATTTTTTAGTTTTTTTATGACAATCAGCGTCGGTCAGGGCAGTGGTTAGACATCGACGAAAGCCCAGGACAAATGCCAAAACCAAATTTGCACCCGAAAAAATTGATGGTTACAGTATGGTGGTCCATGGCTGGAATCATACATTATTCCTTTTTGCCTAGAGGTGAGACCATTACCTCTACAACCTACTGCAATGAAATTGGCCAAATGCACGAAAAATTATTGAAAAAACAACCTGGATTGGTAAATCGGAAGGGCCCTATACTC
The DNA here is from genome assembly GCA_003667255.2 of Euschistus heros. Classification (NCBI taxonomy): domain Eukaryota; kingdom Metazoa; phylum Arthropoda; class Insecta; order Hemiptera; family Pentatomidae; genus Euschistus; species Euschistus heros. The sequence goes on along the minus strand of RCWM02000183.1, from coordinate 1,916,840 downwards.
CTACACGACAACGCTAGACCCCACGTTTCAAAACTTACCATGCATAAATTGAAAGAGCTGGGGTACGAAGTTCTTCCGCACTCACCATATTCTCCCGACTTGTCTCCAACAGATTATCACCTTTTCAGGAATTTAGACAACTTCTGCAGAGGAAAATTTTTTGCAAATGATGCTGAAATTAAAAGTGCGTTTTCAGATTTTGTTTCACTTCAAAGCTCAGAGTTTTTCAAATCCGGGATAAAAACGTTGTTGTCACGTTGGGAAAAATGTGTAGAAAAAGAAGGTAAATACTTCGAATAAAATTATATTGTTTTCATATTGTATTTTTACTAAAATCCCTTTACCTTGAAAACGGACATTTCATGTGAAACAACCCAATAGAACTCAGTCCCAGTTGTATCTCTACTCTCTTCCCTTTCAATTCCTGATAATTTTCTGAGTGGTCTGAGGAGGCCTCGAGCTTTTGTATTACAGAAATTTAATTGGAGTGCCATAGATGGGTGTTTTATCTAAAAATCATTGTCATTTTCTTATGATTCATTTTTCTCATTTATCATTATTTTTATGCAGTTGTGAATTTTACAATACATAGATTTTAAATCTTTATCTTTATTTATTATTTTTGTCTTTAGTTATACAGAAAGTGGATTTTTGTACAACCGTGTATTTCATACTAATGGTTTAATGAGAACTCGTCTAAATCCTGATGCAAGTAAAATGATAATTTGTACAACTGGTGGATATCTCATTGTAATACACGATTTGGACCTGAATACACTTGGTAATGATCTCTTTGGATTTAAGGTAAGACAGCTCCTCTTTTTTTTTTTTTTTTTTTTTTTTTTTTTTTTTTTTTTTTTTTTTTTTTTTTTTTTTTTTTTTTTTTTTTCATTACAGTAGGTTCTCTTGTATACAAATTAATGGAGAAGAGAGTTGTTCAGGTTGGGAGGAGTTGGCAGTATTGAAATTCAAAACATATGAGTAATGAATTCATTTATTTTATTTATCATTATAATTTTATCTTCTTCTGCTATATGTTTTGTAATTAGAATATAATTTACAATTTCACTTCTAAATGTTTGTTTATAATTGTTTGTTATGCCAACCTTCCCAAGCCGTGACATCTGTGATATCCATTCATTATGAGTAGAGACCGGATCTCTGTGTTATTGTACATTTAGTTCTCATGGTTTAGCGCTCTCTAACCCAAGTAGTTGTCTCATTCATGACCTAAGGATTCTTATTCTTAAATTTTATTTTGCATGAAATTGCACAAATTTGACTTTTTGAGCTTAAATGAACGGATTCAGATTTTAGGGCACGAAATTGCACAATTGAACCGAATTCCTCTAATTTTATTTATTTAATAATTTATTTTTTATTTATATTTATATTAAATAGGTTAATTAGTTTTAAATGGAAAGTAAAAAGTTGCTTAAAACAAATGTATTTGTGACCTACAAGGTGGGGCAACATAACTTCCTTATTTGAAATGAGCGCCGTTCCGCCTAACGGTTATCTGTAGGGGTGGGAGTGGTTTCATTTGGAAGGGGAAGTCTTAAAGTTTTGTTCACTTTCATGGTCAGTTGTCACCCTCGGTGGTAAAGTGAGGAACGCGCATTTGCCGTAGAGGCCTACTTTTCCAACGGTGGCCCTGGGATCACAACCCAACGTTGTGACCCCCACCAACGCGCCTTCCAAAACCATTTTACTCTCGCGCCCTTGGCCCCTGTTCCAGACTTGAAATCAATTGTTGGTTGGGTCAACACTTTTCGTGAAACACCACCTGTCAGATCGCCAGAAAATGTCGAGGCAGTGAGACATTCAATTCTCGAACCACCGCAGCGTTCTGTTCTGCTCACAAGCATGTGTCGGCCCTTGGATCGTCGTCGCGTTCTGTGAGGCAGATTCTTCACAAAGACCTTAATCTCCATCCCTATAAGTTGGCCATTGTGCAAGAACCTTCTGAACGCGACTGTAGTTCTCGAAGAAATGAATGTGAAGCGCTCCTTAAAAAGGTTCCTGGTGATGCAATTGTGTATTTCAGTGACAAAGCTCATTTTCACTTGAGTGAGTGTTAACAAACAGAATATGAGGTATTGGACTGTGACAAACCCCTGAGAACTCCACCAGAGGCCTTTACTCTCGCCAAAGGTCACTGATTGGTGTGCGATATCCTCAGTTGGCGTTATGGTCAATTCAGACCATCCTCAGTTGGTGTTATGGTCGATTCAGACCGTTATGTCAACATGCTTGAGGAGTTTCTTGTCCCCCATCTTGATGAAATGGGCCTAGGGGATGTATGGTTCCAACAGGACGGAGCAACGGCTCACACTGCAAGGGCATCAATGGCATGATGGATGTTGTTGAGGGAGCATTTGCCAGGGTGCCTCACCTCTCTCTGAGGCGATTTGGAGTGGCCGCCCCGATTACCAGATTTGACCCCGTGCTAAAACTTTTTGTGGGGTTATCTGAAGTCCCGGGTCTTCAACAACCATCCACGGACTCTTGATGACCTGAAAGTCAACATTCGGGAGGAAGTGGCCAACATACCAGTCAACATGTTGGAGCGGGTGGTGCAAAACAAAATTTACAATTTTGTAATTAATTTATTTTTCAAACAAAATTTATTATATTTTGTTTCCATGTAAAAGGAAATTTTAATAAATATATTTATATTTTTTTAAAGAACAATTTTTTTCATATCTTTTTTTTTTTTTTTTTTTTTTTTTTTCAAATTTTAAAGTATTTCAGATTGAATTAACACTAAATCAGAACGTTTGTCAAAATGTTTTTTAAAGGTTGGTTAAGTTTTGCATGTTTGAGTAAATAAATGGATTGCTGCATGTATTAAGTTTTTAAATGCACGTTTTGAGTTTTTTACTGCAGGTTTTTTGATTTTTTACTGCACAAAAATCCAGTCTCTAATTATGAGCATGATGTGATCTTGTTACTGAATCATAATAATGATTAAAAGATAACATCGACTGTAGAATTTTATGAGCCTCATAGGATAGACCACGTTTTGAGCCATAAAGGAGAATTGGTTGGATAGTTGTTTTATCTATGAGAATTTTTTGTCAGACAAAGAATGGCTCTTATAATCATAGCAACAATGATTGCCACTATTAATGTGTCACCAATTTTTTTTTTTAATCTCTGTGCTTGTACTGATTCCACAAAAAGTGATTCTCGAAACTGATACCTCAGATTAAAAGTGAATCCCTGGGCCATTCTCATGGCAGTGATTTTCCACTGTACTGCTGGACTTAAGACGGAACTAAAACTTCCATATCAATATTTTTGGGGGATTTGAACGTACACCGACCCCTTAAAGTTGGTGCATACAGCCTAGTTTCGAAAAATATTTTTGTTATTTTTCTATAGCTACAAAAAGGCTTATAAACTCATAACTTTTACTTGTCCCTAGCTATAGTATGAGATTTCAAGGAAGTTATTTAAGTATTTATTTTTAGAAAACTTATGTTTTTATTTTCTAGAGTATGAGACCATATATTGAAGAATAAATTAACATGCTTTTAAATATTTTTAAACTATAAAGGGAAACTTTCTTTTTGTCCCTCGGTTAGGCCTCACGACCGTCACACTAAATAGTTATTTAAATATTCTCTACAAGAATAAGCTAGTGCTAATTATTGCTATCTACAGAGTAATTCGTGAGGTTATCTTCATAAGTGATGTGTTTGGAAGACATTTTTTGGTGTATTTTCTAAGATTTGCATCAATACAGAGTAAGTTTTCTTCCTCGTACTTTTTCATACTCACGACCGTCACGCGTTTTTAAAATGATTCGTATTTTTTAAAAGCTCCTGGACTCCATATTTGATTATTTGTAGATGTGTACAACTGATTAGTCAAACTAGCCGTTTAGGTAAGGTTTTGATGTTGCAATTAACATTAATTTAAGGGAGGTTCCTCAGGACCGTCACACTCACGACCGTCACACCAATTTTTTTTTTAATTTTAAATTGTTACATATTAATGTACCAACACTTTTATACGTATGAAACATCACTGAATTGAGTTCCTTTTTGGCGGGGGGTTGAGGGGGAGCGGAATCGGACTTCGAAACAACTCAACCGATTTTCGTCAAATTTTATATCAGAGTTATAAACCTATTTCCTAACACTTTCATAAGGGTGAAACATCATTAATTTAAGTTTCTTTTTTTGGGGGGATTCACACTTACAAACGACTTAATCGAATTTCGTAAAATTTTATATTTGGGCTATATACCTATTTACCAACACTTTTATAAGGGTGCATCATCATTAATTTAAGTTTCTTTTTTGGGGGGGCGGATTCACACTTACAAACGACTCAATCGAATTTCGTAAAATTTTATATTTGGGTTATATACCTATTTACCAACACTTTTATAAGGCAGAAACATCACTGACTTAATTTTAATTTTTTTTTTTTGGGGGGGGGGGGGGGGGGGGGTTCAAAATAACAAAACCTTAATATTTCTTTTTAAGGCATAACTCCTATTTATCTTTTATTTTCTTCAACATGTTTCGGAGTACATGTTGAAACCGCTGCCGTCAAAACCCCGTATGCCTGAAAAGGCAAGGTAAGGAAAAAAAAAAAAAAAAAAAAAAAAAAAAAAAAAAAAAAAAAGAAAAAAAAAAAAAAAAAAAAAAAAGAGAAAAAAAGAGAAATAAAGAAGGAAAAAAAGTTTCGGAGAACATTGCTCCATCTTCAGGATAACTGTGATTTCCCTCACATAGTAACAAGTACATGTCCATACCGACCCTCAGTTGAGGGTCGGTATGGACATGCACATATAGTTATGCCTTAAAAAGAAATATTAAAAATTAAATCTCATTCAATATAATAGTTGAACAACTAAACTGTTTTTTTTGTAAAATTCTTCCAGAATTGATCACAATTTTTTTATTACTTTAATTTTTTATGTATCAATAATAAATTTTATTATTTTATTTATTTAGTTTTATCCATTTGAGGACATTAATAATTTTTTAATACGAAAAAAAAAATGTTTAAAGAAAGAGTAATGGTCAAGAGCGTTTCTATGAAAAGCTCTATAAACTGCTTCAAAACAGTGGTAAATAGAAAAAAGAAATCGGCCCCACCTGGGAATTCAATAAATAGAAGGTATATTATAATAGAAAACTCAAAAATAATAAAAATTTAAGCAACTTTAAAAATATAATTTTTTTTTAAATTTTAGCTGAGGCTATGAGAATGACCCCCCTATCACAAATTAGAATTCATGAGGAAGCTAAAACTAATATATAAGTTAATTACAATTCAGACAATTTAACTTATCTTGATGTGATTTTCTCAAAGAACGCCAATAATCGAGCCCTGAGGACCAAACTTATGTTTGAAGCCTCCACAAAATTGACTGGGTCTTTTGATCAAAGCTCCAAAACTCAAATAAAATAAAACAAAAGTAAAACTATGGTTCCAAATACTGGTATCTATTTGAAAAGCGACACAACATCAAATAAATATGCGTAATATATTACTATTATGAAACAAAACATTAATATTAGTTAAAGAAATGATTTAAAATTTAAAAAAAAAAAAATACAGTAGAGTGTCAAAAATCTAAACCAATTGGGACCATAGGTAGTTCGGATTACCATTTGTTTGGATTTGCGAACATAATCTAGAAATGCTGCTTTGACCCATAATTAAAAATACTGTTCTGTAATGCAGTGCAGGAAATAAAAACAATAGTTTTTATGTACTGACATATGTAAATTATGTATTTTACTGTAGTTGGTTTCTTGAAGAAATATGTAGAGTACATACAGTGGAAACACTCTAATCCTAACTGTAGAAAATCACTTATGTTTATGTATCTATTTTACATTTAAAAAAGTCACTCATTTTTGGTTGTGTTTGCTTCGATACTCGTTTTCTGCCAGCCTAGTCCTTAATTCGCTTAACCCTTTAATGGGCGGGCCAGTTATTTTTGAATACATTTCATTATTTTTTCCCTTTGAATGGCTATAGCCACACTAACCCCCAATCATGTATCATGAAATTCAAGGTTAAATAGAGGATATTAGACAATAATGAGTAGGATAATGCATTGGACACTACGTCATTTATTGAACAAAAGGCATTAAATATATGTATCCTCCAGGATACATTGCCTGCAAAAGGTTTAAGTAGTAACTTGACTACATTCTGGCTGTGTTTCATACCAAGTCATTACTGTCTCTAACGCTGTAAAAGCTTCAGAATGTGAAGGGACTGAGTCGTCATCTGCTGGTTCTTCTTCACTGTCACTGCCTTCATTTGTACTTTCTAACTCTTAAACTGATTGTTGTAGCTGGTGGACCCACATCTGCTTTTAAACAATTAATGATGAAAATAAACAGTGTCATAAATAATAAACAAATAAACTGTGATGCTAACCACTCATCATCTTTCATTGCACTGTTATACTAATTAGTCTTATTTGGTCTAAAAATAGAACCATTGCTAAGTAATGCAGCAACCGAAGTCGATATCTATAGTATCCAGCTCTTTTATTCTCACTCACATTATTAATGATCAGGTCTTTTAAAGTTAACACCAAACTAACTATGAATTAATTAGACCACTACGAACTATTTACAGTACAATAGATACAGTTCATTATCATATTTGTAAAAAAATACAATTATGTAATGCATAAGTTCATTACAATTCATTCTATGTACAAATTAATAATTCATTTCATGAATAATTAGTCAAGAGTACAAATATTTCAAAGGTTCTGAGTTTCTTATATCGATGATTTGCAAATGTTATTTAAACATCTCCCTAACCATTGTAGATGAGAAGATGCACTGCCATTTCTTTGGGTGTTGTTTTAGTAGTAGTATATTAGGGCTTGAAAACAATTATGAATATGTAAAAAAATGAAAAGTAATCTTTAGTCTGAGATAACAAAAATACTCTGAGAATAACTATAAAGTATAATAAACTGGTGCATTTTTCCTGCTGCAGTTATTTCATTAATGCTTCAGCCTTGGCAGTTTGAAATTGTAATCCTGTTTCTTTTAGCGATTACTTACCTTTAACAATTTAAAGTTTGACTTGCAATAGCAATGCTTAATTTTTATTAATGTAACCAGTCTTTTCCTATTTATTTGTTTATAATGCTGTTTATTCATAATTACTATGATGTTTCCAGCCAAACATGTACAGGTTAATGCAACTGAGCCAGACAACCATACCAGTAGCCGCTAATTTCACACATTTGTTTTCTAAAAGACGGAAAAAGAACCGTATAGAGTTCTTAAGTGATTTTCCTGAGGGTGATGATGCTGAGGTGGTCTCCTCTCTTCAGGTAATACTAATGATTTCCTTGGAAGTTACTTACTTGATTTTTATTTTATTTTTTTACTGACATTTCTTCTTTTTTTTTTTTATATTGCATATAGGTTCATCCTCAAGGCTGGTGTGCTCTAAGTAGGAACATTTCAAATGATGAAAACTCTGAATGGACCTGTGTTCACGACATACAAGACATTGATCATCCATCTGATTCTTATGATCCTTCTCCAGAACTGTCTCCTGCAGAGGAATCAGAGACTGAAATTGAACAACCTGAAACTGAAATTGAACCTGATTCGTAAGTTTTTGCTGTTTACTAATGACTCCAATGACCAATCATTTTAACTAGATTTATGAAGTTACTGCATAAAAAAATATAAATATAAGAAAAATTTATATTTTTTATGATGCAGTGTATTTTTGCAATGTTTAAATTCATCATCATCATCCCAAGCACAACAATCCATCACTGAATCTTGGCTGCCACAAAAAATAAAATAAAATTTAAAATGCAATAAATATTTATAATGATTTTGATCCTCTTGTTATATTAAAAATGATCACACCTATTTTTAATGGAAGACCCCAAAAAATTAATCTCAAGATTATGAGAATGAGCAAAATAATTTATGTTATTAGTAAAATATATTTTATAAAGAAGATAGCCTTGGGATGCAGCCAGGAGCAAGAAAAACAAGTCCAAGTTAAAACAAATTTTATGGAGTATCCAACATTTCGACTTGCCTTGCAGTGCAGTCTTCTTCTGGGCTAAAAATAACAAAATGTGGATGTGACCAAATGATAACAAAAATTAACAAATAAACTAAATTATCTCATCTCTGTTATGGTGCATCCTCTTGCTGTCCCCAGTTTTCAAATATATTCCCCCTCCCCCCAATGGTAAATATACTCCTGGGTTTGCTATGAGGACGTCTCACAGTGGGCCGAATAGCACTTCTAACTGGAAAAAAATGTTTTGTTCCCAATTTCTATTTTTTTTTAGTCGCAGTGTTTGGGAAAAATGTTTAAAACATTTTAGGACAACGAATTTCCAATATTTTGGAAAAATAATGGTACTTTTGTAAAAAAAAAAAATTATAATAAATAAAAATTATTTTTAAAACAATCCCCTATGAATTTCTACTCATTACAATAAAATAAGCCACGAATCAATAATCCAGGCAAATAATCTCTATTTATCGTTGTCAACAAATTATCAAATTTAAAATTTCATTATTTGCATAAATATTTGGATTAATCTGGGATGATACCTAGATACTTCGGTATGCATTTTTTTTCATTGGGATGTGTTCACAAAATTTGAAGTTTTGTGGTAAAACGATTATTTTATATTTATTAAGAGAATCATTAACAATCTCTGAGCCATTAACTTATGTACTAAATAAACCGGCTATAATGGCACCTCTAGAGGCTGAATCAGAATGAGAATGTTCTATTTATTAAATTCTATTAACAATCTCTGAGCCATGGAATAGTAACTTATGTACTGTTACAGGCATATAAAACCAAGGATAGAGGTTAAGGTACAAATCTATTGTCACTTCCAGATATAATTCGAATTTGTCAAAATCTAACTCAAATCCAGAATTAATCGCACTAAGAATATCATAAAACATCTGCAGAATTTCCTTGTCGGTAATTTAAAAAAAAAAATCTTCTTGCCGTATTTCCGTCATTCGAGGTCCCAAAACCAGGTTTTGGCCTATCCGCAATTAACCCAATTTATCTTTTAAAATATAATTGAATTTCTTATTTTCTTTTTTTTCAATTCGGTTTTTTTCAGATTCAATTATTCTTTTTTATATGGGATAATACGAGGGATATATTTTGTAACTTAAATTCATCGCACGTTTTTGGGTCAAATTATATTTGCAGTCAATTTAACATGCTGAGGACTCATCATGTGCTAGAGGTCTCTTTTTTGCAGAATCTAATCTTAACTTATTTAATTGTCTGGCGGTCTGGCTGGTAGTTAGTTTTTTTTTAAATATTTGCAGTGTCTCGCTTTCCTCATGATCGCACGGCAACCTCAGCTGCAAATGTGATTTCTGAGTACCGGAAAAGGAAAATCCATCAAATTGTTAATATAGCAGACCATTGTGCTGGTAAAGTTAGTATACAATACCAGTGTTAGTTAACAGCAATTATGGTACTAGTGACATGCGGTGTCATGTTAAAAATATTGTAATGAAATTAAAATTACACTTTAAATTTACTATAAAATCCAGTATTAAAAAATAGTCACATCGTCCATGTTTAATAAATAAAAAACTATTTCAGCCCCTATGGCTCAAACAAAAAAAGGATTGACACTGAAAATAGCAACGCAATTGTTAGTATAGAATAGAATAGAAAATAAACTTTATTCTGGGACGATGTCCCCTAAGAATAATATAATGTACATAAATAAATACAATGAGTCTAGCTTTCATAAGATGAAATAAAATAAACTAACAATCTGGTTAACTATTTACAATTTTACAAATAAAGAACAAAAATAGAAATAAAAATTACAAAAATCCAATAATTGCAGGAGAAAAAATAAAAACCTATTTACATCTACTGAATGCACTTCTTTTTTTTTTTTTTTTAGTTAAGTTTTGCTAGTCAGTATCATTCTGGAGGGAAAGGAGGTATTGAAAGAGAAGGGATTTAAATGTGGACAGAGATGGAGCATTACAGATATTACAGGGTAGTGAATTCCACAAGGAAGTAGCACGGGAAATGAAGGAGTGGTCAAATGATGTACTCTTATGGGAAGAAGTATACAGGTCAGAGGAGCGAGATCTTGTAGTGCGGGAGGAGACCGAGGATCTGAACTGGAAGATGTTATAGATGTAGGAGGGATTCTGAGAATTGATGGTTTGATAGAGGAAGGAGGCTAGGAAGTAATTTATGCGGGATGAAGGATAAAGCCATTTTAACTCTGTATATAGATGTGATGTGCGGGAGGCTTTTGGAACCCTAAAGATAAACCTAACGAAACAGTTCATTAGTCTCCTTAGTTTACTCTCGAGTTCCGCCGTCAAGCCACCATATGCAACACAGCTGTAGTCAAAATGGGGTAGGATAAGGGAAGAAACCAAGAGTTGACGAGTAGGTTTCGGGAGGGAGTCCTGGGAAGAATGGAATAGCTTAAGGATGGATATAACCCGTCTAGAAATTTGGGAGATATGAGGTTTCCATGAAAGGGTTTGTCAAAGGTAATACCAAGGTTTTTGACTGTGGGGTGGAATTGAATAGGTTGGGAGTTCATAGACAGGATCGGGAGGTGGGGAAGGGATCTCAGATGGGTATTAGAACCTATGATAATAGCCTGCGTTTTTTCTACATCTAATTTTAATTTGTTATCAGAGGCCCACTTGCAAATGCTATTAAGGTCTTCTTGGATAAGGGAGAATGATTTAATTAAATCAGAGGGATTGAAGGATAGATATATCTGGAAATCATCCGCGTACAGATGGTAGGAACAATGGTGAATGGAATTTGGTAGATCATTTATGTAGGCACAAAAATGAGTAGGGAAGAGGAAAGTGGCTGGTTTTGTATGGATACTATTTGAGTTCTACTATAGAGGAAGGAATGAAGCCAGAGGAGAGAGCTTGAGGAAAAAGATAGGGTTTTTAGTTTCGTGAGGAGAATAGAATGCATTTTCTTTTGATTAGAGCTTCTAAGGGATTAAGGCAATGATATTTATAAAATCCTCTAACTAGATATTGTTCTGTTCAACAGTGAATGGGATTCGGTGATATGTAATTTTTTGCTATGATTTATTTCCATTTAAAATTCATTTTTCGTTCTACTGTAGAGGTTAACAATGTAGTTGAATATGGAAGAAAAATCGATATAATTACTAAAATGGCAGTTATTAGCAGCTGATTTTTGCTGGAAAAGTTAATATAGATACTAGTGTCTGTAATCAAAAAGGTTTGAAGATGGTGTCACGCGGTGGCATTTCAAAAATATATTAATGAAGTTAAAATTAAAATGTTAAATATGCTTATTTAAAACAGTAACATTGGTAAATATAGTTAACTATTACAAATGAAAACCACTACTTATGTGCAATAATATCGTTCATCCATAACATTGGATTATACCGTTGGATTTCAGTCAAAAAAAATTATTTCAGTCACTTTGGATCTGGGCACTATTGGGTCTTCATTTATTTTTCTCTGGAGCTGCAGAGCGATTAAGCTAATAATATTGATGTAATCCTTTAATTGAACATCGTTCTTATTAACAGTGAACCGAAATTGATGATTCGTTGATATGACTTTTTTCCACTTGGAAACGTTATTCGTTCCACTGTGCGTCTGTGTTCCGATCTAACTTCAAAGAAGCACTGGAACCTGTCTCTTGCGTGTCTTCTCATCTCTGTTATGGTGCATCCTCTTGCTGTCCCCAGTTTTCCAATATATTCCCCCCTCCCCCCCACCCAAGGGTAAATATACTCCTGGGTTTGTCATGAGGACGTCTGTGTTCAGATCTAACTTCAAAGAACCACTTGGCCTTTTAGGTATTCGTCATTTTGCAAATTTTGCTGTACCATTTTAATTGCCGCTCTTCTAGGATGCTGCCTACAGACTTTACTCTCAAATCGCCACAAATTCAGTTATTTCTCCGGCAGTCCCTCTTGGTTTTGACAGCTATTTGTCTGAGAAATCTCAATTTAGCTGTTATTATCTTAGTTATATGATCCGATCCAAAGTGGAGACTGATAAGCTCTTGAACAATTTAATTACTTATGTGCAAAATTATATATAAATATTTTAGCCCTCTGGCTTCAAAGACATGACTGTTACGTTTCATATGTTCCTATTTACCTCTCTTGCATTATTTTAATCCTAACATTGTTTTAGATTATTGTTTTGAGTCGTATATTTATATTTATTTATATTTCAGGAACCCTGAGATGTCATCCCTAGTGATAGGTCTTAACTCCACTCGATCACGACTCTTTGCCCACAGCAATGGAGCTAGTCTTCCTCGTAGGGTTTTGAGGAGGCAAAATGCATTCCGTGGCTTCCGAGCCCAGGTTCCACCTGAGACTACAACTCGGGGAGAGCTGACTGTTACCTCTACTGATGTCTGGGAAGCTTTAATAGCCATTAGGGAAGCTCGTGCTAGGAGGGAAAGGCTTCTTGAAGGGCGTAAGTAGAGTTTATTTTTTTATTCATTGTTGCTTTTAGGATTGTAAAACATGAAAATTCAACTATTAATAAAAAAAGTTTAATCATCAGCAAACTATACTTCAAAAAGACCTTCTTTAATTCCTAATTTTTAATTTATCTACTAATAATCGTTCTTTGTCACAGACAATGTTGACATTTCATATGATAAACTAAATAGATGATATAGAGTGGGATTTTCTTTTTTCTTTTTTTGCTATTTTGCGACCTGATTCATATTCAGGATAATTTCTGACTTCTAAGTCAACTATGAGTAGTTCAATAAATTAAAAAATGGAATGTAGAATATTATTGTATTATTAGGTATGTTCAACATTGAAGAAACTTTTTTTAAAAAATTGTTTTATTAAAGTGAGTAAATGTAAACAAGAGATTATTGCCACCATTTTATTAAAATATCCTAGTTTTTAATTTTATCTAGTTAGACTTACTAAATTTCATTATGATAACAATGAATTCATTTGTTATCATCTTATGAGAACAGCATAACAACAAATTGTTAAAAATAAAACATCTATTAGGTTGATGCAAAAATAATTTTTGATTTTATTTCTGTTTTATTATTAATTTCAATAGTGTAAACAAAACTAATCCATTCAGTGCCTCCAGACAAAATGACGTCTAGGAGCGATTTTCGGAAAATTTTCTTGTATGAGTTCAAACTCGGTCGAAGTGCTGCGCAAATGGCTCGAAATATTAATGAAGTTAGGGGGCCAGGTACCATTAATGAATCTACAGTGCAGCGAAGGTTTCAAAAATTCCGTAGTGGAAATTTTGACCTTTCAAACTAAGAAGGTGGTGGCCGCCTCTCTGCTATTGACAACGACCAGTTAAAGGCAATAGTTGAAGCTGATCCCACCCAAACTACTCGAGAAATAGCGGAAGAACTCAATGTGGACCAGTCAACAATCGTATGCCATCTCAAGGCAATTGGAAAAACAATGAAGCTCTCCAAGTGGGTGCCTCATGAACTGAATGACCACCAAAAGGATCGGAGGTAAGAAATCTCTTCTATGCTTTCCTTACGCAACAAAAATGATCCATTTCTCAGTTGTATAGTAACGTGCGATGAAAAATGGATATTGTACGACAATAGGAAGCATATCAAACAGTGGCTGGATAAGTCCGAAAAACGTTTTCCAAAGCCAAGCTTACACCCAAAAAAAACTATAGTCACTATATGGGGGTCATCTGCAGGACTCATTCATGACAGGTTCCTCAATCCGGGTGAAACCATCACTGCTGAAAAGTATTGTAATGAAATTAGTGAGATGAACCAGAAACTGCGTCGTTTGTGCCCAGCATTAGTTAATCGGAAAGGGCTAATCCTTCTTCACAACAATGCCCGTCCACATGTCGCACGGCAGACAATGAAACGTCTTCATGAGTTGGGTTACGAGACTTTACCACATCCTACATACTCACCCGATCTCTCACCTACAGATTTTCACTTTTTTAAACATCTGGACAACTTTCTGCATGAGAAACAGTTCAAATCCCTGGAAGACATTGAAAATGCATTTCGAGAGTTTGTTGATTCCAGAGACTCTACTTTTTACTCTTCTGGGGTCAATGCATTAATTGTGCGTTGGCAAAAATGTATAAATTGTAATGGAAGTTATTTGGATTAAATATATTTTATTAAAGTTAAATTGTGGCTTGTTTTTACTGAATACCAAAAACCTGCATTATTTTTGCATCAACCTAATACAAGACTAGAAACGTTAAAAAAAATTTATTTATTTACATGTAACACCTTTTTTTCGTTTTTTTTCTCAATCAAATTCTAAGAAAATACTTTTAACTGGTCTCATTAGCTGTAACCATTTACTATTCGAAAAATAGCTTTTCTCTTTTCACCTGTTGGTGGTTGAAGAGAGACATTTTCAAAACAAAATGGACTATATTTGGCTCTGTGTCTGTTTATTAGAAGATCCAGTTTGTAAAAATAAAAGTTGAAAATTATGAAAAGTAAATAGTATGACCCTGGGATATTTAAAAATGTTTGCTTATAAGAGATGTAAAAAAAATTCGATTTAATAGATAAATATTTAAATATTTAAAAATATTTTATTAAATTTGAATATAATCTACCATAACGGACATTCTCCCATCTTTTCAGGTGATGAAGCAGCAGTAATCCAGCATGATGAAGGGGGTAATGGAAGAGTACGAATTATTCGAATGCAAAGTGGCATTGAAGAGGGAGTTGTTCGGCGGAGAGAAGCAAGTTTTATTGCTCCTATGTAAGAATTCTCTTTATTTAATTTCCTCTATAGATTTAATTATTTTCTTTGTTTCTCATAAGTAAAACAAACTTGGTTATTAAAACAGGATGAATTAAAACTTTATTACTTATGTATAATCAACTTGTTTATACAGGGTGAGTACCTCTAAAAAAAAATTTGGTTAAGCTAGGTCAAAAATGAAGAAAAATACTGCAGACCTTATCTTTCTATTCCAATCCGTTGTAGATACAAGATAATTCAAAGACTTTTTTGTGGAAATGACGTTTTTTACATTAAAAGCTGTAATTTCTCCATTTTGTTTAAATATTTTTCAAATTTTGACCACATTTTTGGATTTAGCATTAAATTTCCTATAAGAGCAGATTATATGTAACCTTGAATTTTACAAACTTAGGACCTAAAGAACTGGTTGATCTTCACCTTATTTAGAAAAGTTACAATGTGTTATAATACTTCAACACTCACTGTTTTTTGAAAAAGCTATCCACAAAACTTGCAAATTTAACAGCTTTCATTATGGTATGATCAAATTAATGATTTTGTATCGATTTCATGGAGAAATTTACTTTAAAAACTGGAAAAACATGGTGTTTTCATTTGGCATACAAATCAGTTACCTGTGTAAATAAGACATTATGATAATTGGTTAATAGAAATATGCATTTTAAACATAATAAACTCTTCATTGGAATAAAAAGCAAAGTAAACCTTTATTGTTCAACAGAAAATAATTTTGATTTATTACAAATGTCAATGAAGCAACACCATGTCAAAGGATTTTATGTTGAGGTTTTTGCACCCTTTATTTATTTCAACTAAACTACCAAGTCGTTTCAAATGCCCTGTCTTTTATTTTTTTTATTTATTTATTTTTTTTAATTTAAGGAACCAATTACTATTTATTAAAATAATTTCCATTACTACTAATACCTTTATCCCACTAACACCTTTGTTTCTATATGCTTCCACACCTTTATTTTTATATACTATATGACTATATTAAGTAACCAATTGTTTTGCTTCATTTCTTGTTTATGGCACTTTATTTATTCTTTTAATTGCTTGATTAAAAAAAAAAAATGCTTTAAAAGAAATTATATTGTGTTTCTCAAACACTGTGAATCAAAATAGCAATAATGTAAACAAAATAGATATGGTTTGTTTGTTTATTTCCCCCCAAAAAATTATGTCATATCCAGCAAAATTGATTAGGTATTTTTAAATATGTAAATTAACAAACCTAATCTGTTGTTAAGGATAGGATATAAGTTTTTGTTATATTCAATGATGGTTGTTTTAATATATATGATGACATAACCTTAGCTTAGGGGTACTTCGTACCTTCACTAAGGGTAGGAAGGGTTTTTCACCCACCATTTCATGGACAAGAAGTTTATTAAACTAGATCCTTTTTTTTCCCCCCATTTCCCTTAGATTAAAAATGTACCATTGTTTATTTTTTGGAGGAAGAAGATAAATAATTTTGATAAAATATAAATATTATTATTTTCTAACTTCTTTTTCTTTGTTGTTTCAGAAGTTTATTGCAGGATCGGCCTTTTAGACATCCTCGCGACCCTTTTCGATCTTATGATGATGAAGGAGGCAGTGGCAGTAGTAGTAATATTAGTAATAACCTTATTTCATCTCGTTCAAATAATAGGTCTTATTATATTATCAACAGACCTAATCGAACTCAAACCGTAGTAAAGATGAAAGTTCCAAAAAATCATAGAATTCAACAGAATATCCCTAGGCTGACACATTACATTGAAGAGACCAATGTTGGTAAAGGATTCATTAAAGAGCTCTGTTTCTCAGCAGATGGTCGCCTCATTTGTTCTCCGTATGGATACGGAGTTCGTCTTCTCGCCTTTTCCCCACAGTGCTCAGAATTGTCATCATGTGTGCCCAAGTCCGGGCCAGTCAAGCTCTACGAATTAGGAACAAATGTCTGTCATTCAGACATAGTTGTTAGTACTAAGTTCTCACCAAGACACTGCCTCCTGGTCTCAGGGTGCCTAACTGGAAGAATTGTGTGGCATCAGCCAGTCCTGTAGTCTCCGTATCCTATCGCATCAATATTTTCAATTCGAATGACTGAAGTATTTTTTTTTTTTTTTTTTTTTTATGTTTTTGTTTTAATGAAGATAAAAGTATTGTTTGATCGGGTGATTATGAAATGATATTTATAATGAAAATCGAAGCATTTTCATGGTTTCGTTAATATTGTTATTTATTATGAGTACATGCTAAGAAAATGTGATATGAGAGGTATATTTTCACAATCATCCTATCAAAAGTTTATATGATATTACTATTTTAGAAGTGAATCGATACCAGCTAGATTATTGGGAACTGGGATTGACTTTAATTTGATAAAATTAAAAATAATAGTTTAACCTTATATTGTTGATATTGAAATCTTTATTGGATTGCAGAGGAGTTAACTCTATGAAAGAATAAAAGTGTTATTTAACGTTATATACTTGTAACTGTCCAAAGACCTTTATTACCTTGTGATCTTGAATCAGTCACTATTGTTAAGACTTAGAAAAAAGTTTGTAAATGTACGGTATATATTACTTTTTATATTTTTACAGGTTATATTACGAGTACATATTTTATTTATATTTTCATTTTTTGATTGTTCTCTTAAGGGAAAAAAAAAAATAATATATTTTGCCTAATTTCATTTATTTCAAAATTAGGCTCATTTATCTAGGCGTTAATTCAATATTTTTAAAGAGACTTATTTGTAATTTTTTTTCTCTGTTATCAGAATATTTATTTTTTTAATATAGTTAATGCAAGTCTAGCTTGTATTTTTAAATCATTAAATAATTGTTTTGTAAAATTTAGTATATAGATAATTATCCAAATTCATTTAATATCGATCCTGCTATTCTATTTTGAATAAATCTGATGAATTGTATGAATATTCATAATTGATATTTAATTGTAAAAGCAGGTGAATTTTGAATTTATTTATTATAATTCTCTTCATTAAATAAATATATATATTAATTTTTTTCTAAGAAATATATTTGTTAATACCTTATTCCAGTTATGATAAACTTGCTTACTTCTCTCTTTTTTTTCTTTTTAAACTGTAAATAAATCCTGTATATAATATATGCATTAAGTAAATATGTGGAAAAATGGTTACAATATCTTGTTAATAACCTGTAAAACAACTACCCATCGGTAGCACTTCAATATTAAATGGTTTCTAGGCCTTCATTTCAGAAGCCTTTGAGGATTATCAGGAATGAAGTGGGAAGCAAGTTGGGAAACAAATGGGTATGGAACCTGTCATGGTTTGGGCCTTCTGGTTATTTAAATTATAGATTTATTTTCAATGTTGGACCAATATTTCACTTACTAAGAACTTATTTATTTAACCCGAAGTTATTTTGTGCTCTACATGCTGAAATTAAATTCTACATGATTATTCTTTCAGTTTAAAATTTAATATTAAAATAATGATATTTGGTTTACATTTTAGAAATATAGATGGTAGGGATGCAATTATAAGAAACAACAACAAAAATTAATTTATCTATACTACTACATAAAAACCATTTTTCATTTTTGATTACTAACCACAAAAACTACTGAACCTAAATCTAACCACATGGCAAGTGCCATTCTACATAAGAGGTTACTAAGGTAAGGTGTTATATAGGGCTTGAAATAGATAATAAAACTTACTTATATTCAATTAAATTATTAAAAAAGATTTAAATGTGTGGCACGACTGGTGGATTGAACTTTGAAAATCACTTTATAGGTGGTTAGCACCATTCTGCAATATAGTTTACAAACTGCAGACCCCATTTGTTTCAAATTTTAACTACATCATCTTGAAAGGTTTAGCCAAAATAACATTTACTATAATAATAATTTAAACGTACAATTTCGAGTGGTAGAAAGGAGGTTTACCACACTGTTAAATACTTTTGTGGTTAGAAATTAAAATCCAAACAGTTAAAATCAAAAAAATTATTTCTGCCTAATGAAATTGTTGATCCTTTGCCTTTAAATATTATATCTAAAAATATGATTAATGGGCATTAATAACCCATTCATAATAACGCATTTGGTTTTAACACATTCAGTGCGGAAATGAAATGGTTTTTTTTGTCTCCCTCAGGATTTTTTCTTTTTTAATTTCACTTTTATTTATTCTAATTTTTATTGCTGTTGCGTTAATTTTAAATTTTAACTGAAATGTATGCGCTAAATGGAATTTTTTTCTGTGCGTTATATAATGCTCTCCGACCGGCATGAAAGTTTGCCTATACTAAGCCCGCATAGCACTCGTTTTTTGTGTGCTAATGATTGATAAAGATTTGGCTTAAAAATGTAAAATCTTATTAAAAACTGTAAAATTATGTATTTTATAATATGATTATATTGTATACATCAAATATTTATGTCAAAATTATCATTTTCGTTTTTAGAAGCAAAAAAAGAAAAATGTTTTGCATTCAACTAAATATAAAGAAGGGATTATTAAAACGCTTATTTGAGCCTTTAAAAAAATATAATTTATTAAATAAAAATACTATATAAAACTAATACAGTTTCAAAACTAAAACTTTTTTTTTTTTGTAATTTACTATTTCCACAATATTTACAATAAATTTAGAATATTTATGAATAAACATTATAAAATATTTACATCTTATTTTACAATAAAAACCTATAAATTACTACTTACTATAATTTATTAACTAAAAATGTTAATATTTTTACAATAAAAAAAAAAATTAACAAAAAAAATAAATTCAAAAATCTAAAAACGTATTACACGATTGTTTTTATTTATTTAAATTAAGATTCCAATATTAAACACATTGTATGATAAAATTATTTACATTTCAAGTGCATATTGAATGTACATTTAAATATTTAAAGGATAAACTTACCTTTAGAAATTTTGATCAACCGAAGCTCTTAAAAGCACAATAACCAGAAACGGACTTTTTCTCACAATAGTGAAAACCCAACTGAGAGTCCGAAAAAAGGTTTGAAGCAAATACGACGATCGGAGCCTCCACCACATCAGTTTGAATGTTGACAGACGGGAGCATTAAATAATGCTCTCCGACCGGCGCCATAACTCACATATATATAATGCTCTCCGCGTTGAATGGTTTAAGCAATGATAATGCAGTCCCTTATCCGCAATAATTTCTTAATTGTCTCTGTCTTGGATTGATAAACAAATAAACGTTAAATTATTACTTAAAATTACCTAAGATGTTCTTTACTTGTGAGAGTGGGTGAAGCCACGACAGAGGATGCTAGTTGTGAGTAAACTAATTGGATATCCAGATTTAGTGTCTGTTTGTATGATTGTGAGAGTGATTAGGACATGTATATATAAACAGCGAAGAAAAATGTAAGTTATCATATATTTATTTTATTTAGATATATAGAATAGGAGTGGGGGCAGCTGATTGGGTAAGGCAGTGAACTCCGAGCTCCACCACCTGAGTTTGAGTCCGGCTGAAGATAGATAATTTAGTTTCTATTTCTTCAGCCGTGGATCGATTTCGGAATCTTAGTCCAGTAAAAAAGGTTTTTGTCGCAGCACATTAGGGGAAAGCTGAATTTTTGCAGGGTGTTAGTAAATAAAGTATAAAAACACAAAGTCCCGAACCCTACCCCTCTTGCTTTTTCCCCCACCCCTTCAGCAACATTACAATAACAGTACTCTGGTTATATGCTTACAGCTCGAATGCTCGATATTCTATACACTTTTTATGTAGACTGCTTAGTTTCGCGGTAATACTTATACAGAAAACTGTCATACAAAAAACAAAAAGTAACTTCTACAAATTATAGCTTTTTATCATTACGTCTTGGGAAAAAAATTTTTAAACAAAACTTATAGATAATATAATTGGCTTTAAAATGATGTGTCTCCTAATGCTTACCGTTAAAACAATGGCTTTATAGATTGCAATGAAAGAGTAGTGGACATCGCACCGCTGCACGGTGGGGCAAGCAGCCCTAATTGTTGGCATAAACTAAATATTCTTTCTTACATCTTAGATAATCATCCAAATTAGTTCTAAAAGCTATATATCATATATTGAAAAACCTAAATCACTCACTCTATTTGTGAATAATAGGAAAAAACTTAGAAAACAGTAAATAAAAAAAATTCACACTTTTCAATATTTCCTCGTCGTCTTCGCTGTCTTCTTCTTCTGTGTCAGACCTATTTTCGAAAGAACCAGAAAGAAGGTTTAAAGCCTCTGTCGTTAGTGACTTAATTTTTTTCCTAAGTAGTTTTCGTTTGCTTGTTAGAACTGGGTCTGAACTCAACAAAAAGTTAATGAATATATCCCGGTTAGATTTTTCTCGACTACAATTCCGTAAGGGATGTTCACGATATTTTTTGAAATCCTTGTTACGAGCTTCCTGTGCTTCCTCGCTTAACTGCCCTTTAGGCAACATGGCTCAAGATATAATTTCTGTACCATGAATAAGAAACTTATGGAGGGTCAGTGACATCGGGTACCATGTGTATTTTTCTACATAATACTTTGCAGTACCATAAGCAAACTCTTGATAGGCATTAGTATTGATTTCGTGCCCGCTTGATATTGCTATCGGTATTGTATGAAGCCTTTTAATTAGTTCAGCGTCAACTCCGGTAATTTCTGACGAAATATCAGAATGAGAAAAAAATCGCCTATTTCCATCGTTACTATTTCCAAAGCCAGGTTTAGACATGTCAACAATCAAACCACATTTTTTCTTAAAACTTTCTTGGGTTTCTTTAGCAACTTATTTGTCTTCATTGCTGTGGGCTTGCCATTTTTTTATTGGAAGCTTGTAGTATAGGTTTATGATAGGTGTATAGGATAGGAAATAAAATGATTTTTTCGTCTATGCACTAAGAAAGGAGAAATATTATTTCTGACGCTGGGACAAGATTTTTCAACGAAACCAAAATATTTAGGTAAAGTACTAGAAGATGGTGAAAAAAAATACTTGGACGGGTTTGGAAGGTTACTAAACCCTTCCCTAAAGATAAACTAAAACCAATAATCTTATTTCATTATATTATTAAGATAAATATAATACTATATTTCAAAATTAGGTATTCCTAGCGAACTTATATATCAAAATTAAATATAATGTTGTGATTATTAAAATGAAATATAATGTATAATGAATATTGCGATGATGAAAACTGTTACAAGAGCGAAGGAATAAACAAACGATGTATACAACTCAGCGATATACGTTGAAGCGAGAAAAAACACGGTTATTAATTTCCTAATAAATTTAAAGGGGTGTGGTTGTGGTGGGGGTGACAATAAACTGGTATTCCTGGAAGGCTGAGAAAGGTTAGGGATGCGAGTATCTCGGGCTGAAGGGCGGGAAAAGAGCTAATGTGTTGCGGGCTCTCGTATTCAGGCCAGTACCGAGTTTGCTAGTAATACCGAAAAAGGAATAAAACAAAATTTGATGTGCTTTTTAATGTATAAAACACAAAATGTGCTAAAAGTAACGGTTCTGAGTTATTTGATCAAACAGTTATGAATATACCGTTTTTCAACCCTTTCCCCCTCTTCCTTGCCCAACCTACAGCAGTTTTGAGGAAAACTTTTTACCACATTTAGAGCTAAGGGTGGTTAGCAATTTAAAGCAGTCAGACCTTTTTATTTTTGGAGTTCAAGGTTCGATGCTAATTTCCCTGTATAACATTAGTGATGCAAGCGAACTATAAACTTTTATAGCAAAAAATGCATTAATTAATGCAAATAAAACTATTTGAAGTGCTTTTTCAAAAATCCCTTACAATTTATAACCTTTTTAAAGCTATAATTTTAATAATTATATTTGTAATGTTGCAGACTATATGATATATAAATGAAAAATTGAGCAACTAAATTTCCTTTATAAATTATTTATTACAATTTGGGCGATGTTTCTAGGTGATAGCCACATCATCAAGCCCTGTTTGATAACATGATAAATGTTCTTTAATTATTCATTTTCTAAAATCTCATCATAATTTGAAATACAACTGTTTGAAAATTTGTTTGCTATTGAATAATTAGATTTAATTTAACGATGACTTGCTTACCTTGTTTGAAACAACTTCTAAATTTTGAATTTGGGTTAGTCTGTTTGAATTTTAATTTTACCTGTTCTTTTCAACCTGAATTTTATTCAAATTTCTTAATTTTGGTATAATAAGTATAAAATAAATTTAATTTTTAAGTCCTGCAACTAACTTTAAATTGTATAATTGAAAATAACTCTGATAAACTAAAAAGAAAATACCACTTTTTTGTTTTGGTGATTTCTTAATAGTAATTTATATCTCTAATTTTTAAACCAACTAAAAACTAAAATTATTTAAACCAATAGTTTTGAAAGTTCCTGTTTATAAAAAAATAAATTTTAGGTTTTTTTTTTTGCTATATTTAGGTTTCTTGTTACTGGTGTAATAAAATAAAATGGAAAATGACTTTTATTCTGGAACAGAATGTTCTAAGTTTAACAGAACTCATCGACTTTAAAACATGAAGTATAGGTTATAATATGTTAAACTGTCTATATATTTATAAAATTGTATCAGTGTAAATGAAGTATATACGAGTAAGTGTAAATATAATAGTTTTGGAATTGATACAGTAGTTTGATGAATAGAGATTTTAATGTAATATTTTAGTTTTTTACTTAAGCATAAGATTCACAAAGGTTGTAGATGATTCGCTAACTGAGAAATTACAATCATATGCTGAGGAGTGATGCTTGTTAGAAGAATCAATTTAGGGATGTCCACTGTATATTTAAAAATATCAGTATATTTTATTGAATTTGAATATCAGTATTTTTATTATCAAATAGAAGAATGGATATATTTGTTTGTTGGAAAATGTTAAGGCTTAATGAATAAAGATGAGTAAAATATCCCTCAAAGGTACCATGAAACAAAAAAAAAAATAATGAAAGAAGCTATTCAATAAAAATAAATATATTTATCATGGGACTGATGTCACCTAAGGATAATTTAATGTAAAATAATGCATTAGCCCAAATAGTTTTGCAACGATATCGCTTTTTATAAATAATTTATAAAAATTGCCAACATTTCCTGGCTCTTGCCATGTTATCAATCCCTGGAATTTACAATTATAAAAAAAAAGAAAATTATACTATAATACTTTTAGGCATTTTTAGTTGTTAATTACCTGATTGATATAATTATTGAGGATATATTTATTCATTTCATGAAAACATGTCAAAATTTTAAAAAATATATTTAAAACAATACCAATCTCCTTATTAAATTTTGTGTTTAGTATATCATTCAAAGATTCGTATTTATTTTTATTTGATATATTTTTAAAATTACGACATGTATTTATGAAATGAATAAATAGAACTTCAATAAAGACATAAAACAGGTAATTAAACATTATAAATGCCTAACAGTATTCTAGTTAAACTAAATCTTTTTGTATTAAATGTCATGAAGTTCAGGGCTTGATAATGTGGCAACACCCAGGAAATGTCTAAATTTTAATAAATTATTTATAAAAAGAGATAGAGTTACTCAGTTTTACATTTTTATTAATTGATATATATATATATATATATATATATATATATATATATATATATATATATATATATATATATATATATATATATATTTTTTTTTTTTTTTTTTTTTTTTTTTTAAATCAAAATATTGGTTATCAGATACTTTAAGAGGAAAAGTATAAATTTAACGTCGCCCAAATTTAATAAATTATTTATATAAGGAGATATAGTTGTTAAATTTTTCATTTTACGTATTCTATAATCTCCTAACTCAAAAGTATTATTAAAATTAATAAAAATTAAATCTTATTTTTGCAAACTTTAATGTTTATTTCTTACTTCGCACTCTGAGTGTAATAAGATGGAGAAGAGCAGCTGAGGAAAATACCAGAGTTCTACAAGAACCATCATCACATGATGATGATAATAAGGTTTATTAAGAACAAGGAAAATTTGATTCTTAAAGGGATGTGGTATATAAAAAGATGAGATTTAAATGTAGGAAGAGGCGAAGTGGTGTGATGGGTACATAATTTAACAAAATTAATGAAGGATTAATAAAATGCACCATAGTGACAAGGAGGGTAAGAATATATCTTATGGTAGTAAGTTTTATAAATAAACTAAACTAGGGAGAAGATATATAAAAGTAACTAGCAAATACTTTGATAGTGGTCAGGGGAAAGCCACTTCAACTTGATGTAAATAAATTGAAAAAAAAACAATTGAATTATCTTTTGGTTCTTGTTATCTATTAGCCAATAAAAATTTGAGCTGAGACATTTCAAGAGAATTCACTAAGTGTTGAGTTTATAGAACTTTTAACTTTGTTGAAATGAAATGGAATTAAAAAGAATGAGATAAAAAAATTATTACAAATTACGACTGGAAAATAATGTGGGTATAAATACAGATGAGACTAGTAATGTTAACAATCTGCCACTGAATGTCGTTCTTTAACTGTAACACTATGTTTAACTAACACTCAATCACATCAAAACACCCAAAAGGATCATATTTTGTAAAACTATGTTTAGATAAATTATATTTTAATGATATACGTATGAATGTACTATTTTTTTTTAATAAAGATGTTTTGAAAAAAGTGATAAACCTTTTAAAATTAAAACATTACAGGTATGGGGCCTATTAATTAAATGATTTTAAGTATAAATTGTGTTCTAGACTAATTAGCTGATTAATACCCCAGACCTAATGGCTCATTTTGTGTAACCAAATTTAGGTTATGGACCTGGAACCGAAAAGGGAAATAATTCCATCTATATAAGTGGAGCCCTTCTTAATTCTAATGGTCCCAGCACATATTTAATGGAGGACTACAGAAACAGCCTCACTCGATGCTGCTGCTTCCTAGGGGAGAGTTTGAGAACTTCTGCGTAGTTTGTGAAACGGTAATATATAGGAAAGAGTGTTTTGACTCTAATGTTGAATCTTAAAACATGTAATTAAATTATTATATTTAAAACAATAGTATATAATAAATAATGAGTATTCTCAAGAGTTGCAAGTGTAAATGTAAATCAGTTTAATGATCGTGACTTCATGCACTTCTCGAATTTGTAATTTTGCAATACGGTTCCACTACCCCATCTTCAAAATCTATAATCATACTTACCTGGCGTGGGGGCTACCGTGATCACCAAGGCGGTTCCCCCAGGGTGAGGCTCTTCCATTGCACTTCGGTCGGGCTGACCCCTGCGAATACCCCAAATGTGGGTATCTCGGGCGCGTAATTTTTGATAGTCGGGACTGCGTTCGCGCTGTCCCGGATTAATTATCTCTCACATGTCTTCCAACCACATAAGCTGCATGTCGCTAGTAAATTAAAACATGAGGATGTGTCTAGGAATGAGGTCAGCGGTTGAGGCGTAGATTCTTCCAGTTCATAAAGCCTTTAATTAAAATTAAATTAAGATCCATTACCTTTCCTAATTACTTGAAAGAGCTAAATATTTCAGAAAATTGTTTAAACTTTCAGCTTAAATATCTTTAAAAAAAAAACACTCCCTTGATTCCCAGCCCCATTCACAAAAAAATACTGGATAAGAAAACTGTAGCTGGATACATACACTGAAAGCTTTATTAATGTATTATCAATAAACATAACTTTTTCAGCATGATGAATTACTTTTTGAGTTAATCAAAGTAAATTGTTGACTTTAAATTAATTTTTATAAAAAAAAAAAAAAAAAACAATCCCCAGCCAATTTACAAAAAACCTGAAGAAAAAATATTGGATAAACAAAAACCTGTAGCTACACAAACTGCTTATTAAACTATAAAACAAAAGGCCTCGAACATTGCTGATGTTCTAGGCCAAATTCTAACAGAGCAATGATTGATCGATCGGCTTGGCTGATAAGATCTTTATGCCAGCCCACCTCTATAAATTTAAATGGAGTGGCAGCAGATGTCAGGTCTATCTTAGAAATACGCAATTAGAGAGCAGTGGCATCCACTAGAGAAGATTGGCGGACCAAACTCCAAGAGGCCTTGACTCTGCAAGAGTTGTAGCACCAGGGATGGTGATGATGACCTCTATAAATTATGCCTAACCTATTCTACTCTTGGGGTTAAGGGGAATCGCCCATTACCCAGAAATAACTGCTATCCAGCAGGGGTGATCCAAACTCAATTGCTAGGAACCAAGAAATACTGCTACTATCACTTGATAGATTTTGTAGTACCCAATCATTTAATTATTTAAATAGATTCTTCTCCCTTATTATTTCCTCTCCATAATGTCCTCGATTTACTAATCAGTGCTATTTCCTTCTGTGTCATCCTCTTTTTATTTGTGTGTGTGTAAAAGAACCTCTAATTTACAAATTTTTTCTCTAAATTTGTTCTTATATGAATACTCTTTTGTTTCTATATTTACTTTTTTTAAAGCATTCAACCTGAATAATATGAATTGTACTGGAGCTAAATATATTCAAAAACTCCGCTGCAATTTTTTGTTAATTTATGATCTATCTCATTAAACACAACTTAATTTAACATATATATATATATATATATATATATATATATATATATATATATATATATATATATTTCTACATTCATATGGTATATATAAATGAGACCCAAATATCTTCATTACTTAATTTCCACAAGTGGATTAACATTAATGAGTATTGCATTACTGACTTAAGTTCAGATAAAGTACGAGGGTGAATCAAATATAAACGGTAATTTTCAAAATTATATTTATTGAATAATATTATACAGAAACTATACCTTCAACATTTTTCAATGTAGTCTCCTGCATTATCTACACACTTCTGCCACCGATTTGGAAGCTTGAATATTCCCTGTTCATAAAAAGACTGAGGGGGAGTTTTTAACCATTCGCGCACGTGCTTTTCGACGTCTTCATTGTTTTCAAATCGTTTTCCTCCAAGTGATTCTTTCAGGGGTGCAAACAAAAAATAGTCACAAGGGGACAGGTCTGGACTGTAAGGAGGGTGTTCGAGAGTTTCCCAGCCCATTTCTTCCAATTTAACCCTTGTCAACAATGCGGTGTGAGGCCTTGCGTTGTCATGGAGAAGGATGACATCTCTAATGGGCACACCTCGTCTTTTGTTCCGGTAACTGGTTTTTGCTGACTGTAGCACCTGGCAGTAGTAAGCCGCATTCACTGTTCGTTGATCGTGAAGAAAATCAATGAGTAGAACTCCCCTTGAGTCAAAAAAAATTGTTGCAAGAACTTTTCCGGCTGAGAGACGAGTTTTGGCTTTCACTGGACAGCCTTCATCCTTCCTTCGCCACTCCTTACTTGCCATTTTCGATTCGGAGGTGTAATGGTGGACCCACGTCTCATCACATGTGAAGAATCACTTGGAGGAATACGATTTGAAAACAATGAAGACGTCGAAAAACACATGCGCGAATGGTTAAAAACTCCCCCTCAGTCTTTTTATGAACAGGGAATATTCAAGCCTCCAAATCGGTGGCAGAAGTGTGTAGATAATGCAGGAGACTACATTGAAAAATGTTGAAGGTATAGGTTCTGTATAATATTATTCAATAAATATAATTTTGAAAATTACCGTTTATATTTGATTCACCCTCGTATATATATACCTGAGGATCACCTACCCTGAGAAGACCCAGGGAATGGCATATGGTGGTCCAGATATTATAGGGCCTCTTATGCAAAAAAGAAAAAAAAAAAAAAAAGTGAGGCCCCTCCTAGTTATAGCACTAGAATGAGGATAAAGAAGAATCTAAAGAGCTTTTGAGAGCTAATCTTTCCATATCACAGTTTAATTCTTAAGGGCAGTATTTTTAACAAACCATTGCTCATAAAAAATTCATATGAATTAGTATGTATAACTTTTCAGTATCACATACATAACAAATAAAATCTTACAAAATTTTATTCATATCAAGAGTGGCCGTTAAAAATGTAAAAAGAACAATTATTAAAAATGTAATCCTGAAAATCAAAAAAATACCTCAAAAATCTTCTTCTCTTTTGGGAAAATAGCATTTAAATTTTTACTTTTTTCATTTTCCCTTTTTCAATTATTGTTTTTTTTTTCTGGTCCAAATGCACCTAAAGTAATATTTATGATGTATTGATAGACAGCATGTGATTTGTCAGTCTTCCCTAAACGGCTTCCGTTGATTCCACTTTCGAAATGTAACATCTGCTGGCCAACTGAACAAGTAAACTTATTAAAGTTTCTACCACATAAAGATAAAGTAATTTTGAATGATTTGGTGTAAAAAAAATCAAAATAGAATTTTTCAGAGATGTTACAGTGTTCCATAACAGGTGTGATCTGTAAAAATTAACTTTAAAAATGCTAATTTTATTATATTTAATCTTATTATTACTATTATGAACTTTTTTTCTATAACTATTATTTTGTATTAATGATTTTCGAATTGTTATACTATTAAATTGCTAATTGCTAATCTCTAAACATCAGTGATAAATAATTTTTTTTTAAATATAAATCACACCAAGAATTAATGAATACAAAATAAATAATTTTATTATTATAAAAGAAAACTATAATAGACATCTTATAATAGAAAGGTATATACAAATATTTACAATTTTGTTTAATTGAATTGATAAAATAAATAAAATTTACATCCTCGTCATAATCTAAAACATAAATACTTAAAAAAAAGTAAATGAGATACATTTTACCTATATTTAATTTGATACATATAACGAAAAATATTGGTACTCTACTCTACCAAACAGCACCATTACAGTGATATCACAACATTTGAAGAAATTCATAATGTCAAAGAAGAAATATATTGACATATTTCCATTCCATGGCACATAATCATTTATATCAATTTAATACATTTGGCAATTAAAAATTTAATAAAAGTTATTAAGATAATAAAACAACCCTCTAATACTTCATAAAGTATTCCTATTGTACCACAAGAAATGTTTATTTTTCATTAAAAAACTTAACTAAAATAATTTATATACAGATAAAGAAGAGATAAATCAGTTATAAGCAGATCTTTATCTTCGAACTTCAAGCAGCAGCCATTATCCTATATGACAAACATTTATCTTTTTTGAAATTTACCTCAGAAAGATACTTATAAATTATAATTATTTAAGACACAGAACTATTTTATAAAAAGCCGAATTTTCAATACTGGTGATATGACATCAAAGGTCTTCAAAAGACATGTTCTAAAAAAAAAACAGATTAAAAACCTGGCTTGTATGAATTATGTATAAACCAAAAAGTTTGATGACATTTCAACTGACAGTAAAACTTTCTATCGCTATTCCTTAAGAATTACCATTTTATACTTTCCCTACATTAAGGATATCTTTTGATATCAATTTTACATTTAAACTATTCAATCATATTCCCCGTATTCTGGAAATATTGTCTTATATTAGGATATGCAAAATAAAGAACCATCGGACCTCCGTTTGTACACTTGATGAGGTACCTCTCATTTGCAAATAAGAAAAAAATTGATCCGATTTTGATTGTCCTTTTACCGTTGCCTTCTCCTACTTCCCCTTCTCCACTCATCACAATGAACGTGCTAAAAGCCTCATAAAGAGGTGTTTGGAATGTTTCTCCGATTTCAATCTGAAAATAAAAATTTCATTAATCTAATGATGACTAATGATCTAAAAAGAGAAATTTCTACTTTTTTTTATTTGATTTAAAAAACCCTTTATAATTTCTATGTTGAAAAAGTATTCAACATAGAGATTATAAAGTGCAGAGAGCAATTAATAAATCTTAAAAATTAATCAGCTTTTAACTATTAAGCAGAAAGAAAAGAAAAAAAAGTAAAAAATATAAATACAGTAGGCCTTCAATAGTTTAAGGTGAACTGGAACGTGGCCAGTTCAACTACGTAAACTATTGAAAGTTTTGTTGAACAATAAAATAAAACGATTATGAAATATTCTCAAAATTAAACCTCATTTTAACAAATTCTATACTGAGATTATTCACAAAAAATAACCAGAAAATCATCTCAAAAAGAAGTACCTATATGTAATAAGTGTCCATTATGCAACTCATTTGATCGTTTATTTATTTCTTTATATATTCCAGAATATTCTCTGATTTTCGTTATTGTAAGGAAGGTATAAATCAAATAAATGAAGTTATAAAAAAAAAAACAAAAAAAAACATAAGTACTATGTAACTGGGATTTAAACTATCAACATGGAGTATAGGCATTTTATTCTCCATTTTAATGCAAGATTATAAACATTCTGCTACAAGTTTCGGGATGAACATCTTCAGGCATAAAGTTGATCAATATGGAGTTCTAATTATTTCTGATATATTAGAAGGAGTAATATCCTTTACAGAATTGTAGGTCTTATAAATTACTAGCTGAAAGCACCCCGCTCCGCTACGGTTTAATATCATTAGGATTATGGACAACTTAAATTAGTAAAAGTTAAGCTTAACGTTGATAATAATTATTACTTGAATAAACCTAAAGAATTCCATTCTTATAATTTCAATAAGTAAATTTGACAATTTGCAAAAGTTAATTTTACATTATTTTAACAGTCCTTCAGTGAAGCTTCGAGGCACCACTAACATTTTACCCAGCTCTGATACCAGACCATCAGCTTTTCTTATGGCATACTTTAAGTGAATATAGTCTCAACTTCTCAACTTTTTTGATTTTTTCGAATAAAGTTTAGAATTACTGTTTTTGCATACATATCAAGCATAAATTGGTTAAGGATATTACAAAACTAAAGTAAATAAGGTTCTTCGCCTTCTGGCTCCATCAACATATAGACGTAAAAATCAGCTGCAGACACAGTTTTTTTAAGTGGTGTATTGGTGTTTGGGTCACGCTGAGGGATGTTAATACTGTACCCATCTTCTCCATGGTAGAACATGACACAATACTGAAGAGAATCATATACTTGATATAAGTCACTGATCCTTATCAGTTTTTGTCCCTGCAGTGGAGAACAATGTCTAGCTTTTCAAACACCTGTCCAACAATCAAGAATAGCAACTTCGTTAGCGGTAGGAGTATTGTAACGTCCTCAGTGAGCATTTGAAGGTTTTTTGTCAGCACTGATAATTACCTGGAAATGTAGTAGATCTTTAGGAACAGACTCTGAAGTCCTTGATATTGTTACTGCAGCACATGATAGGGCTCTCGTCCTTCCATTTCACAGCATAACACCAATTTCAAGTTGACCGTTGTCCAATATCGATTGTTTTGTCTTTTGCATATTCAGTTTTTGGGTCATACTGGCTGTAACCTTTCCATAGAACATCTTTCATCATGATGTGTTTTACAGCTACATGTTTAACATGAGGATTATTTTCTGAGTACTTTTTTGAAGACTTTCTATGGATTTCAGGATGGGTTTTCTTATACTTCTGTACAGCCCCTCTAAGTATGTTTGGGCGATTCTCAGAATATGTGTGAACAGCATATCCTTTAACTTCGGATTGGCTCTCTTTATGTTTGTTAACACTTTCTGCTAATTTCAGAATTATTTGTCATGTATTTCTTTACAGTTTCCCTGTTGACTTCTACATGTGCTTGAATATATTTTGCAGCCGAGTTCCTTAGTTGTTTGTTGCGAACTGAATCTGTGAATCATTTCCTACGTTGTTTACTTTTAGATTGATGAGTTTACTTCAATGTTGCAATAGACTCATCTGAACTGAGAAAAAGGTAGATTCTAGATTCAAGGAATGAAATCCAGAAAGGATAGCTATAACTTGTCCAGATTCGAGAAATACAGCACAGGCCTGGTAGAGAAAAGCCGATATGAAGAGGGCAAATTATAGTTCAGAACAATTATCTTGTGACCGGAAAGCTGAGGGAAGAGTAGTTGGGGACCAAGCTACTGGTAAAGCAAAGTTGGTGGGTTGCTCGTAAGGAAAAGTACATCGAAGTGGCCTTACTTGTCATCACCAGAGAACATAAGTCTTTTAACCTCCTCTTTAACATAAGTCTTTTAACAGCTTATCGTCACGAAACAACTCAAACTTGTAAGGGTACACCGCAGCCACCATGTGTTCACAGAAAGTATCATATTATAAGGTTTTGACATCGATCGTATTTTTGTTTGTTTACAACTATAAGGAACTTAATTTGTGGTCAAAGTGTGCGGCTTGTGCATCTAACCTATTTTTTAACCTAGCTTATTTCCGTAAACCATATGACAATTAATCTATTGTTATTCACCCAATAAAAATTGTAATCGCATTTTTCGTGAATTAGCCGCGATCCAGGCCGATGTTTTTAAATTCCTTTCTTAGTGAGCACCTATGGCCCTAGAGAAAGCTACATATCGAATTTCATTCCAATCCGTTTGGAGGTTTCTGAGATTTCGTGTTAAATGAGTGAGTGGTATTTGACAAATATATAGTAGATATCCATTTTACTCATAAATGTTTTGTTTTTTATGGAAGATAATAATTATTTCTGATGTTGTACTACTAAGATTACTCATAGTAATAGCAACAGTAACCAAACTTGTATGGTTTAAGGTTCAGCATTTTTTCTTTGTATGCGGGCCTCAATCCATTCTTCTGTTAAACGTCAATTCTAGATAATTTACTTGCTCGGCCTATGGTAACGGTCAATTGTCCAGGTAAATGTGAAGACATGTTTCAGGTCTAAGTGTCAATGTGATGAGTTGGCATTTGTCCTAGTTCAATTAGGCCTGTTAAGGATTTTGCTATAAGGACACTTTTTTACAGATCTGCCAGGATCTGACGATTTTTCGAGGCCGAAGGACATCCTTGGCCACTCTCTCCTTCCACATAGGATATAGACAAAACTCAAAAATCTGTAGTTTTTATTTATCGTCACTTTTAAGTTCAAATCCCACCTGATAAATCTCATTTGCAGTTGGGATTAAAAGATATTTTGTGTACACTTGATATTTCATACAAGACTGACAATTTTATATATTTTTTATGCAGGTTTTTGAGTTGTGTCACTTTTGAAATATATGTGTAATATGTAAAGCTTATTTATTTCTATCACCTTTTTTTTTTTTTTTTTTTTTTTTTTTTTTTTAGATGTTTGGTAGCTTTGTTTTCTTTGCAGTATCTTATTTGAAACTCCTTTTTGCACATTTGAATTCGAACTTGAAGTAGCAGAAGTTACCTCAGAATCAGTTTGTAGAAGTAAATATTCATTACTTCAGCCAATCTGAATTAAAATTGTTTCCTTGTAATGTTTTCTCTCGTTGTTTCTATGTACAACACTATATGTTTAAACCAGATAGATCAAGTACATTGAAAACAACCTGCAAAGGCCATCTTCGTGATTTCAATTCATTACTTTCTTGCCATCTAATACCTCATATCTACACCAAATTCAGAATTATTGTGAATATAATAACTTTGGTTAGGCGCTTATCACTTTTTTTAATTTTTGTGAATTATTGCTTTGAACTTTAAAGGAACTTTTTTAAACTGTACAATGGTCAAATTTATATAATTTGGATGAGAAACATACTATACCATCATGTGTACCTCAAGCTAATTATAAGTACTTATCATCTAAACCTGTACCACTACAGCCCATGAAGGGTCTTAAATTAAGAACTTCGGTAAGGATGTATTGTTACTGGGCCAATGGTTGTGAAAGGAGGTGATTTGACCAGAATTCACGCTCAACCCCCAGGTTTTTTCCCCATTTAAGGGTATCCACTTTTTTTAGAGGCTGGATGTGCCCCGGCTGAAATGACAGAATATAAATTTTGTGCCTTCAGTTGCACTCAAATTCAGGTCCGGGAGCATAATAGTCAAGTGCCTTACCCACTGAGCAATCGTGTCTCCCCGTATTTATTATCTAAACCATTGGCGTGAGAACATGTCAAGGGGGGCACGAGATAAATTGAACATTACATTAAATTTTGGTAGTCTTTCTAAAATTCTAAATTTTAAAAGACATAGCACAATGTTCTCAGTTAATTGTTTATGTTCGGTATATTGAAAACGAAAGAATGAAAGACGAGCTACTCTTTTCTACAGAGTTGGAGCCCACGACAAAAGCTATTGATGTTATGAAAGCAGTGTTAGACTTTTTTGACAAACATGAACTCTCTTGGTAAAAACTGATCGGTGTATGTACGGATGGCGTGCGCCTTCAATGCTTAGTTCTCGCTCAGGCTTTGTGCAATTAGTTAGAGGGAAAAATGCTGATGTGACTGGGATACATTGTTTTATACATCGACAAGTCTTGGCAGCAAAAACCCTTCCAAATGAACTCAATACTATCTTAAAGTTGTGTATAAAATTAGTGAATTACATAAAAACAATGCGTTGAATACTCGACTGTTTAAAACTCTATGTGAAGATTTAGGAAGTGATCACAAAACAATGCTATTTCATACAGAAGTACGATGGCTCTCAAAAAGAAACATGTTGCCAAGATTATTTAAGCTTTGAGATAAGGTAATCAATCACCTTTATTTGAATCATCAAAAGCGTGGCCTTCAAAAAACCTTGTACCCAAGTAATATTGGATTATTTGTCAGACATCTTTGAATTGTTGAACAACCATAACCTAAAACTGCAGAGTGGAGACTCAAATTTAGTTACTCATCGTGAAGCGATCAAGATGTATATTGAGAAATTGCAACTTTGGAGGCATAAAATATCAGCAAACCCCAACAATTATTCAAATTTCCCTAAAGTAGAGTCAATCTCAGAAGATACACGCTTCAAGGACATTTATGAAGGATCAAGTTTGAAAATCCAAATATCAAACCATTTGGAGAGCCTAATTGAAGAGTTCCAGAAATAATTCTCAAACACTTGTGAAGATAGTATTTACAGAATGTCAACTGACCCATTCCATGTCAACATAGACTCCCTGCCTGAATCACTTCAAGAAGATGCTTTGGAAATAAAACATGATTCCTCTGCCAAATACAACTTTGATATAATGGACAAACCTTCATTTTGGTTAAAATATTTCAAAGTGTATCACGGGAAGCTCTTCGTTTATATTTTCCTTTTTCAAGCAACTATTTGTGCGAAAAAGCATTTTCAAAACTTGTGGCAATTAAAACAAAGTATCGGAATAAACTTGATGTTGCTAGTGACTTGCATTGTGCACTTACTAAAACTCAGCCACAAATACTAGTAAAGAAAATCCAAGCCCATCCATCTCACTAACCAACCTAATCTATTTTTCTTTAATTAATAATTTTTGTATTTTATAAAAACTGATATTGTTGTATCTTATGGCAGTATAAATAAATGTTTTGTTTTCAATGTAACACTTATTTGTTTTTGTTTTGTTCCTAGGCCCATACAATTTATTGTTATGGGGGGGGGGGCACAATTCATTTCAACAAAAGGGGGCGTGGTACAAAAAAGTTTGGGAACCCCTGATCTAAAACATATAAAATATAAGATATTGCTCCCGTATAAAAAAACTAATAATGAATAAAATGGATGGCAAAATGGATTCTGAAAAGGATCTTTTAACTCCTTGTAGTATAACGGCAGAAATAATTACAAATCCATATGCACCTACATTATGCCTGAATAAGGGATGTATATCCTCAAACATGTAGTGGAATGTTAGCCTTGTATTATAATGGAGAAATAAATGCCTGTAATCTATTTGAATTAACATTAATCTCTTAAACAAAAAACTTAAACTATCAAGACTCTACTGTATGTATGTTATAAAAAATATCTAATAAAAATATTCTTACAGTTACTTTAGTTATTCCGAATTCATGCACCGGCGGGTTATAGACCAAGACAGTACCAGAGGTTCTTGGAACTGCTTCCATTACCAAGCGTTCAACAGAATAGGATTTAAAATCTACAATTTCTAGAAATACATCAATATCCTTGAATTTCGGAGAAAGGCCACATCTAATCACATTATCAGAGCATGCTGAACACTCGATGCAGTCTAAAAACAACATGAAAAAAATTAACAATAAGCAAGTATCTACAAGTATAACCCACATTAAAGATATTCTTAATTCATAAATTTCAAATAAAATAATTGCTTTTGTAATAATTTATTAATAATGTTCTTATTAAATCACAATTTTTTAAATTGATTTGATGATTCTTCTCAATTTTACTGAAGCTAAACTACAAGGTTTTTTTTGGATCAAGCTGCTTGAACCATTCTTGCACGGCCAAATTGGAAACTGGAAACATTGGAAACTGAGTTATTTATTTATTAACATTGTAAACTGTCTCAATCCCTTGAATGCCTTCATATCTATGTTTGAAATGAATAAAGTACCTTATAAAGCCAACTAATGACTATATAAGGTTTCCAGCGAGCATATGATACCTCAACATTTCAATGCCAATCTCTCATCATTTTGCAAAAAAAAAAAACACACAATAATATTTTTCATTTCTAAATGATAAAGTATAAAAAACAACAACAAAGAATTGACAATTTTTTTTTCCAGAAAAAATTACAAAAAGATAGGTACTAAAATTTGACAATATTAATTATGTGAATTAATTGCAAATATACATTATAGAATAAAAAATAACCTTTATTCTGGGACTATGTCCCTTAAGAATGGTACAATGAAAAATAAATTAAAAAGAGTCTCGTTACCAAACAATAAAATATTAGAGGTTAGCAATCTAAATCACTACAATTTTACAAATTAAATAAAATTGTAAATCAATAACTATAGAAAGAAAAGAAGTACATACATCTGCCACATGCACTAATAGAATGAATAAAATATTCAAATGAAGCTTTGCTAATCAATGCCATCATGGAGAGAAAGGAGATATTGAAGCAAAAGGGATTTAAATGTGGGCAGAGATGGAGCATTTCATAAGGATTTTGAATGAGAAATAAAGGAATGGTCAAATGATCAACCATTATGGGGAGGAGTATACAGCTCTAAGTAGCGGGATCTTGTAGTGCTAGTGGAAACCCAAGATTTGAACTTGAAGATATTATAAATGTGTGAGGTATTGCAAGAATCAATGGTTTGAGAGAGGTAAGAGGTAGGAAATAATTTCTGTGAGATTAAGGATAAAGCCATTTTAACAGGGCAAACAGATATGATGTATAGGAATCTTTTGAAACCTGCTTAAAAACTTCATTAATTTTCTTTATCATACAATATTTTTGGAAATTTGAAAATATGACGCATGATTTGAGTCATGACTCATACGATGACGATTGGGGAAAAAAAAATTTATAGAAGCTAATGTTTCTAGTATATTTTAATAAATTAATAAAATTAGATTACTTCCATTTATGTTGGATTAATGCTACTTCAAAAATTTAACATTTCTTTTGATACAATCAAATAAATTATAAGGATTTGATAATTTAAATAAAACAAAATTACAAACCTCCTTGAATATATGAATGAGGTATTCCAGGAGCAATGTATAACCATTCACCAGGTTCGACAGTAAAATAGTTCAAAAAGTAACACATAAACACACCTACATCATTGGGACACCATTCGCTGAATCTTTTTATTAAATCATATAAATATTTATTTTTCTTATCTGCACCTATACAAAACATATTTATTATTCATGAAGGAAATTTAATATAATGATAATTATATGTATATAAAAGTAATATAAAATTTAAATGAAAAAGTATTAACTTTCATTCTCAAGCCTTTGCAAAAAACGTGTTATTGTAGCTTCCATCACGTCTTCATCTCTTGATAATACATTGAGCAGTATCTGTATGAACCATTCTTTTCTAGGTTTAATTAAATACTTCCTAATTAACTCTTTTGGTATAATCATTTCAAGCTCGGGAACTTCTGTTAAATTAAAAACATATTAATTTGAAAAGGAAAAAAGATTATTAAATAATTCAATTAATACAAATAATAAATTTCCAAAACTGAAATATAATGATTAGTGATGATCCTGTTGAGGATCCATGGTGCAATTTGGGTAAGATTTTCATTTTATTATATTGTTCATATTTTTTTTTATTTACTTTTTTTTTAAATTATTCTTTCCCTTCTGTAGTAACCGTAAAGTAGAGGCATGTATTTTTAGAATTGTGCATACACCATGCAAAAAACATATATACATTATAACATTTAATATACTTTTCTTTTAAAACAAGTTAATATTGAAATACATTAATTAGCATTTTAACAAAAAGCAACAAAGCAAATCCTAAAAATAAGAAAAACTAAAAAAATAATTGAAACAAAATGAAAAGAAAAAAAAAAATCTTGAATGTCAATAAAAGGAACAAAATCAGTCTTTTCCAAAAGTCTTTACTGCAATTTTAACTGATTGAAGTATTCCAGCAGTTCCTCCTTGTATTTATGATACACTGTTCCCTATAGTACAGGCCATGTATCCCCTTGCATTAGAGAAACTTTAACTTTATTATGTTTCTCCCCTTCGTAAAAACGACAGTCATTTAACATGTGTATGAAAGTTTGTGGAGTCAGTCCCTAACATTTTTAATTACAAATTGAGTTTTTTAGGTGTAATAATTCCAGGTAATGATTAGTTGCTCCTGATCTATAAATAAATGAGTTATTTTGTAACGTTTTGAGTATTTTATACTTTTGTGAAGTTACATTAGGGATATATCTGTATAATGGTCGTCCTTTGGTCGATTGTCGCCAATGTCACTTCCAGTCCTCAAGTCAGTTAGAATGTATTTATTATTATCATTTTTTCTTTTTGTTATAAACAAACTACATTGTATTCCTAGGGTAAATTTTTATCATTAGCAGCTGTATAAGCTAATGTGTCTGCTCTTTCATTCACTCTTCCCCTGATATACCACTATGGCCTTTACACAAATCAAAATTATTTTAATGTCACAGTCCATTTATTGTATTATTTTTTTACCAATTTTATCACTATTTTATTGTCGGTAGGGGAAGGTGCTGCACCTGTGGACAATTGTTACTTATAAATTTTTCTAATTTTCGGTGCTTTATTTATCTGATTGGTTATTGTACCATTAGATGAGAAATTTAAGGGGCTATCGAACTCTGGTGTCTTTATTTTGAAAAGTAATTTTATTTTTACAGAAAATAATGTTTTCTAACTTACTGATTAGTGTCCATAGGTACCTACCCCCTTTGTACCAGTGGGCACTAGTGGTTGTACCAATGGACATTCACATCTTCATAGGTTTATAGGGATAATTGAAATGATATTTAGAGAAACACATTAGCAATATTTTTTTATAAAGTGAACTAAACAAAATAGAATATTTAAACAAGAAAAGTCGACTTGATATTATTGAACTAGAAGGCCGACTAGAGAGGTGACAACAATAAATTTAGTGTATGAAAGTAAAAAGAAACTTATTTTTAAACCTTTCAACAAAAATAAATCTTTTATGTACCTATAATTATTATTAACGAGTGTCACAGACTTTTTTTTATGAAAAAAATCGAACCATTAGAGATCGTATCCATGAAAAGATTTAGGAAAATGTAATTTTTTACATAATCTCCCAGTGCCAGTTATAAAAAATGGAGGTGGTAATTTTCTTTTGATATCATTTGGTGAAATTTTCTTTAAGTGGCAAATGTTGAACATGAACGAGTTTACATTTTCTTTGATAAAAGTTATAAAATGCTTTACAACACAAAACATAGCTACCAACATATATTTCTTCATCTTCAATTCCTTTACCTTGTTCATAATCATTTATCAATCCATCCAAAAAATTACAATCTTCGTTGATGGATCAGCCAAGTTCACATTTGTGAAATTACCATCTTCACTAGTTGAATAGTTTGCTGTAAATAGTGAGTGGCGAGTTTTCACTTTATAAAAAAAGGTTATACGAAAAGTAGGTATCCAAATTTAGGCATTTAATATCACGAGGAGTGCCTAAAAACTTTTCCGCAATATTTTTAATTTAATTAATGAACTAATAAACAAAGAAAAAAATCTGTTGTACCTGTGGACACTTTAACTATCTGTCCACAGGTTCAGCTGGCAATGGTGTTCACAGGTACAACTGAACGCCATGTTTTGCAGAAAGCTCTGTTTCACATAACCCACAAGTGATAACTGATATGAAAACATATGAAGTTATGATATATTTATCGGACAACCCAAGGTCTTAAAGCATTTAAAATTACTGGCTG
Source organism: Euschistus heros (assembly GCA_003667255.2). Taxonomy (NCBI): domain Eukaryota; kingdom Metazoa; phylum Arthropoda; class Insecta; order Hemiptera; family Pentatomidae; genus Euschistus; species Euschistus heros. Next base: position 1,875,861 of record RCWM02000183.1, on the reverse strand, counting down.
GATTGGTCAGGATTTGGAAGAAAAAAACTTAAAAATAATAATTTCTACTAAACTGTTGATCTGACAACCTTGAAAACACACGTGCAGCTGCAGGGAAATGCTTGCAGCTCTACCAATCTATCAATTTCAATTTCCCTCCTCCCACTCTCTCTTTATTAAAAAAGTCCACTGGTACAACTGTGCTTTAGGTTCAGCACTTCCCCTATATATATTATTTGTAAAATTGGGTTCTCTGTCAGTCTTAAATATAGTCAGTTTTTTAGTATTACCAGTTTTTCTGCTTGATTATTTGTGCAGTTCTGTCCAGTCGCCTCAGAGAAAGGCATATACGAGTGCTATGGCATATTATGGACATATTACATCTTGAAGATGGAGCAGAAAAAGGGAATTTTACAAGGATTGATAGGATTGATTGATTGAAGGTTGGGGAAACCACAGTCCATTCTAGATTATAGAGCTACAAAGTAAGTACTATGATTATAGATATTTAGGTCCGGAAATATCAATTTGTTTCAATATTGACAGAGAAATAGATTATCTCATAAATCAAAAAATCTTTTCTTTGCTCTGAAAAAGCTTAAAGCTGTCACATAAAAAGGATGTTATATATTATTCTCGATCAAACTGTCATCTACAGAGTATTCCTTAAAATAAAATTATCCAATAATGAAACTCTGGAATTATTTGAAAGAAAACCACATGGTTAAATGTGAGGGAACAAAACTTACGATGAAGACAAACGTACAAAGAGATAATTTATAGATAAATTTATCAGGGATGTAGTCAGAAAGATTGAAAAACATATGCAGGTTAAAAAAAAGCTTATAACACATTGACTGCAGCCTTTTGATGCATCATCTATCCTATATGCAAAAATGTTTTCAAACCATTTGAAATGACAAGGGAAGTGATGACTACGTGTGGTCACATGGGCCATGAAAGGCATTAGCCATGACAACACACTATCATCCACAGTCAATGTGTGAATGGAGTGCTGAAGTTATGGCCTATTTTGCAGGGTCATTGTTCCTTGTCAAGAAACTTCAGCACTCCAATAAAGGTTTTTACCAAGCTGGATGTGTTTTTTCAAACTTCCTGATTGTAACTCAGCTTACTTTGTCCATAAATATCTACAGTCAAATATTATATAAAATAAAAGATTTGTTAGGATTGACCCTTCTATACCATCATGCATACCTCAAGTATAAGATTTGTATTACAGTTCACTGTCTATCCATTCATGAAACCATATGACTTAGAACTGGTCATGGTAATAAAAGGGAATTCTGAGAAGGAAAATATAGAGTCTACTGAAAGGAGGACTCGGCTTGGCATCTATAACAGGACATTGCAATTAAAAAAGAACACCAATCTCAAGTAGATAACATAGCTCTAGATAAAACAAATAAATATCTGGTGAAATTTAAATAAAATTTTGGAGGTTAAAAAATACTTACATGGGGACATTTGGAGTTGTAACTCATAGATTTGAATGCCGATTTGTGTGTGGGTAGTAGGGACTTGTAATAGTGCAAAACTAGAGTTATAGCCGCCAATGGGCATTAGGAGCCGAGAAAAAAAAAAAAAAAAAAAATGAAAATCACGTTTTATTTTTTTTATCAGCTCTCTGTCAAGATAGCTGAAATGATTCTTTCAAGTTTAATTGCAGTTATGTATGCTATTGGATATAAAAATACTTCCGTTTTGCTCAAGACACTACCCGGCTTTAAGGTGCTCAAAAACTCTAAAAAAATCTCAAAATTCCATGGAAATCCTCTGTAAATCAGTGGAAATATTTTTTCATGAACAACTGACCTCAAATCTCGATTCAATGCACCATAAAACCCTTATATGTGAAATTTTATCAAAATCAAAAAATACTGATTTTTTACCCCTTTCGAGGAGGTTAAAATTTTGAAGTTGAGATTTCATCAACAATTTCTAACGGCCATAACAACTGCTGCGTTCAACCGATTACAATAGTAATAGTATCACTAGAATCAGCATACATTCTGCTTTTTATCCATGTATATAACATTGGGATTACTCCAGATTTTAGTGGACAAAAACTGATGTGAATGAAAAAATCCGAGGTCAGCTATAACATGAGATATCTCAATAATGGGAAATCCTGTGACCTCCAGATTTGGGCTAAACTATGCAGTGTTTCGTCTTCTAGATGACCATAAAATTCGGTTTTAATCGATGGTGAAATGTGTGAGATAGCGCAAATTATTTACTTTTTTTCAGAAATTGACAGCATCTTGCCTTCTAAAATCATACAAAATTTTAAAGGTAAAAACAAATGTATTTTTGATTTCGGCAAAATTTAGTTTCTACATGATTTTTGAGATGAGGAATCTGAAAATAATATCAGTTTTTAGTTTAAAAATTTTCCTCACCTATATTATATAAATAAGTTGTTTTAAAATGATCTGTTTTTATTATTATTTTAATTTTTACACAATAAATTTCAAATAAGACCATTTTAAAAAAGCATAGGTAAGGGGAGTTTTTTTTTTTTTTTTACCAAAACCTGATATTAATTTCAGATTATTTGTCAATCTTAGTGTTTCAATGCAATTTGAAATAAAAATATGGGTGAGGAAAATTTTTAAACTAAAAACTGATATTATTTTCAGATTCCTCATATCAAAAAATGGATTTCCTTGGAATTTTGTCATTTTTTTAGAGTTTTTGAGCACCCTAAAGCCAGGCAGTGTCTTGAGCATAACGGAAGTATTTTTATATCCAATAGCATACATAACTGCAATTAAACGTGAAAGAATCATTTCTCTATCTTGACTGAGAACTGATAAAAAAAATAAAACGTGATTTTCATATTTTTTTTTTTTTCGGCTCCTAATGCTCATTGGCGGCTAACTCTAGTTTTGCACTATTATAGGTCCCTACTACCCACACACAAATCGGCATTCAAATCTGTGTTACAACTCCAAACGTCCCCTTGTAAGAATGCTTTAAGAGTAATAATAATTATAAACATTAGTTTCCATCTACATGATTCAATAAAGAATTCAATCATACTGTTAACTGAACAAAGAAATAAAACAATGGCTCTTAACTACCTCTCAAAAATCTTCTTATTTGTCTTAAAGGGCGAAAAGCGCATAATACTTGAAATTCATTCAAAGCAATCACCATCTTTGGTTTATGGTTGACATCTTTATAGATTCTCGGCATTCTCTTACGCAAATCTAATGCTTGTACCTGAAACATATAAGATTTAAATTCGATCTAATAAGGAATTATTAATAACTGATGAAGAGATATTATATTAGTTTACATAACATTAGTACTATGTATTAAATAAATAATTCATATATTTTAAAAAGAGAAAGCTAAAACCAAGTATGACTTTTTACTTTTGAATTTACTTCTCCAAAACGCCTCAGGCATCTAAATAAAATGGTTTTCTATTAATTTTATTTGATATTTATGTAACATCATTTAATAATTAAAGTATAATTGACTGTTAAGAGAATGGATGAAAAAATAATCAGGGATGCAGTCAAACAGAAACACCACATCTAAGAGAAATACTTTAATTGTGTGACTCAATGATGATGGGTCATCATTTGTCTCCTCTCCAATGTGGTTAAGTGGCCCTGAAGACCTGCAAAGTAGGTCGAAACATTGGCACACAATTAAAGTATTTCTCTTGGACATGGTGTTTCTGTTTGACTACATCCCTGATTATCTTTTTCTCCATAACATCATTTATATTTATTTCTTAAAGAAAAATCTTTAAAAATTAAATGACAACAATTAAAATGTAAACCCCAATTATAATAATTATAATATGCAAAATTACAAATTGTTCAAAAAGATTACTTCACATAAAAAAAAAGTAATAGATGTTTCATAATTAATAGAGTATTAGAGAAGGGGAAGTGAGTAGCTCATGAAAGAATACAGTTGGAAATAGTTTAAGCATTATTTATTCATGATTTATTAACAATCTCATGGTCTTAGGGCATGTGCTGAATAGGTCAAGTTAAGGTGAATTAATACATTGCCTGGCATAAAATAATGTTTTATGAAACTAGCTGAGCACAAAATTGCACCAAAAAACCTCTCAGATTTGAAGACTCCACAAATAAAAATATGAGATATTATTTATTCAATTAGAGAATCGATGATGAAGTTAAACTGACCTTATAAGTTGTCGAGAGTTCAGTAGCCCTAAAGTTCCCCATCCCCCAAATTTCTCTAAATTTCAGCAATAAACTATGAATATTTTCTTGAGAACGTTGTACCCAACATACAAACAATAATCTATTTCCTTTGTAGTGAATTATTAGACAATTCTCTATGACATCGAATTTCTGACTGAAAGTGCATGTACAAGCCAAATAAAATTTCTAAAACTGAATAAAATAAAAAATATGTAATTTATTTCACTAGACAGAATCATCAGTTTCATCAAATTGAAAACCTATAAGAAAATACTGACAAACACACCTTTGTTGGATGAACTTGAATTGGTAATGCTTTATTAACAGAAACTACTTTAAATATAAACGGCAGACACCACATTTCACTGGTCAGTCCTCCAATTACATGAGTATTTTTGGAAAGGAATTCTGACAAAGGATGCAAGCAGTCTTTTACTCGGGATTCACCATTTTTATGGACTCCAATCCATAGTTCAGCATATGGAGTCTCTGAGTCTATTCTACACTCAATACTACTGCAATATAGCCAAGCTACTACACTTTCTTTCCCATACTTTCCCCATTCATAAGTTTGTAAGTGCCCAATCAGCTCCATCTCTACTTAAGTTAAATAAACATTAATAGCAGAAGAAACATATCAACACAATTTAAATCGATCTGATTTTAGTCCAGATACTAATGCTTTAATGAAAATCAGACATAACTTTTTATATTATTTTCAAAACTGGAATGATTGAAACCGCCTTCTTGCACGAAATCCAAAGAGATTCGGTTAGCATTGGAGATGAGTAGTACGTGAACGAACTAGTTCATTGAACTAGTTCATGCAAATGAACTATGAAGAGCGCTCTCTGTTTTGGTGAACTATAGTTCATTTGCCCCACAACTCGGACAAGGAACTACTACTAAACTAAATGAACTAGGTAGCTTAATGAACTAAATAAACTAGGTAGCTAAATGAACTAAATGAACTAGGTAGCTAAATGAACTAAATGAACTAGGTAGTTCGTCGCCACTTAGTTCCTCATTTCGGGTTTAATCGTGTTTTGTCGTGTCCTCAGCCGAGGTATGTAAACAAGCTTGAACAAGTAACCTCCAATTTGCTCCGACAAGGAATAGTATCTACTATCTAGTTCTGTGTTTTGCTGTTTTTAAAAACTCAACGAAATTCTTATTCCTTAAGTTCTTTTCAGTTCAGTTTTCCTTTAGATATCAACGCCAAGGACTTGATATTTACCTTTAATTCTCAACCTATTGACTGAGTAAATACCATGTTTGCTTTATTTATTTTTCCCTAATGAACCTAAGTTCCTTTTTGTTCAATTCGTATTCATAAAGTTGAAAAGTTTTATACTTAAAATAAATCCAGAATAAAAATTACAGTTTTAAAAAACTAGAAAAACACGCTTTTATAGCAAACCTAACTAAAAAGCTAAGTGTGGTGAACAATTTACAGCAGTCAGACCTTTTAATTTTTAGATTTCAAGGTTCGAAGCTAATTTCCCTGTAATAATAGTGATTTGTTTGCAATTTTAACACAGTTTATCCAAATTCAACCAACAATTTTGGGTTTGACATATCTCTGAGTATGAATGGGCAAATGTTTTCTTTAAAAACCCTATCTTGCACAAAATGTAATGATCTACAACTTTTAGTATACATTTATTGATTGGATTAGCCATTTCTGTGTTTTAGACTCTTATAAGTTTTGTAAATATAACATTTATAATGAAACCATTTTTCTATGTTATTTCAAAAATCTGAAGAAGTTTGGGTTTTTGCCCCCCCCCCAAACATTTTCCCCTTATCAAAATAAGTTTCATTTTGGATATTTTATTCTCAGAACCCATCTGGTCCATATAAAAACATAAAACCTACTACTCCAGCTTTTCCAAGGCAGACCCCATTTTGGGGGTAATTTAACTAAACTAAGTGAAAATATTAGAACAAAGTTGTGTAATTATTGTATTGTCATTGGTCCTTGAAGCATGTGCAAATTTTCAAGTTAATCAGATTGCTGAAAATCAGTGAAAATTATATTGAAAGATTCAGTTTCATACAGGTGATTGTAATAAAAGAAATAGAAAATAAGTGTAATCTATGTAAATATATCATAAATATTTAAAAATGTAATTAAATGCAGAAATATGATAGAAGTGTTTTCTATTTCAGTATAGTTCATTTGACATCTCAGTTCCATCTTTTTTTTCCATAGTTCAAATCCTCTCTTAGTTCAGTACATTTCCATAGTTCTTTTGAAAAATGAACAATGTAGTTCATTTGAACTAGTTCATTAGAATGAACTACCTCAAAAGGAACTATTCCCTTAAAGGAACTACTTTGCCCACCTCTAGTTAGCATGTAATGATCAAAATAAATACTAATAGAAATATCTCACTCAAGAGATCAGAAATTATAAGAACGTCCAACAAAACTTACTCATTTTCATTTCAAATTAAACTAAATTTGTGTTTTTATAAATTATGCAAATAAAATATAAATACAAAAAAGATACATAAAAAAAAAGGCCAACAAAAAAAAAAAAGAAAGAAAATTTGGACAGATATGTACCCCTGTTCTTTTACAAAATAAATCATGTATGAACAGTAAAAGAGATAATATAAAATTAATTTTTGAATTAGGTAATACTGAATGATGTTGACACAAATAATATCTGATTTGATGTCTCAGTTTTTTTTCTGAAATTACATAAATTTCCTATTTTGATTCTTAGAGTATCTACAATATTTAGAAAGTATGGCTGATTTTGATGGAAGAAAATGGATAATGAATTATAAATTTTGAGATGTATTTTCTGATTAATAATAATATATAACAAATTGTTCCTACTGATCTGATTAGATCTATACTGTTACGGTCAGGTGAGGTTGGGGGTACTCTGGGCGGCCCGGGGACAGGTAGCTGGAAAGGCCGCCAGGGTGGCCTAGACTTGGTAGTGCCGTGGGCATGGGCGAGCAGGTAGCCGAAAAGGGGCGGCAAATGGCCTGGAAGGGTCATGGCGCCCCAGAAGGCCCTAGACCTGTAATCTGGCTAGAACGATCTAGAATGTTCGGCGTACCTTTAAATAGGCCGACTCCTAGCCCAGTGAGTCAGTATTGAGGTGACAGTGGTCAGTGAGTGATCGGTCGGGCAAGTGTCAGTCAGGAGTCTGTGACATCCTGTGGAGTATCCATGTGTCAGTGATCAAGTAACGATCAACCAGTCAAGTGTCAGTGACAGTTCAGTCAGTGAGTTAGTGACAGTGATTAACAGTGTCAGTGAGTGTAGTAACAGTCTCTGTGTGTCAGTAATAGTTTCTTATGTTTAATTGTGACATTTAGTATTAAGATATTAAAGATAAGTATTGTGTAATATACATATTAGTGTAATTAATCCTAAGTATAATTGTTATTAGATTAAGTAGCTTAAGGGATCTATTTGTATTTATTAATTTGTAAATAAATTAGTGTTTAGTATTTAAGTTGTGATTTGATTAGTCATACCCCGAGTGGCCCGTAACAATACCACCTTCGTGGCTCTTGTAAAATACACTGCTCCAATTAACTCTATTTTGTTTGGACATATTTCAACATCCGATACTCAATAGCTTCCTGTCATCGAAACATTTTTCGGTTCTCTTTGGCACAATACAATACAATATCCGGCACAACTACTCGTCACCGAGCCGGGCCGCCTCAAGTAGCCTCCGCTAGTTGGCTCTATCCTGTGCAGCAGTCCTCCAGTCCCGCACGCCGAGAAGAGTCCTAGCGTCCTCAGTCACACCATCCATCCATCTTAATTCGGTCGTCCCACTCTCCTTGTTCCAAGGATCTCCTCAGTGGCCACCTTCTTCGGAATCTCGCCATCATCCATTCTGGCTAGATGGCCAGCCCATCGAAGAGATCTCGTTATCTTCAAAGAGTTCGTACAATTCCACGTTTTTTCATCTCCCCTACTTTGATGGGTTCATATATCCTCCTCAGTATCGTCCTTTCGAACACCAAGAGCCGTTTTTCATCCGCCTTCTTAATAGCCCATGCCTCCGAGCCATAAATTAGTACTGGGCGGACTAATGTTTATATAGTTTGATTTTTGTCTTTCTTAGCAGATAACGGCTCCTGAAGTTTTTTAATAAGCTGTAGTAGCACCTGTTAGCGGTTATTATCGTACGCTTGATTTCTTGGGTGATATCGTTTGTGTAGTTTATTTCGCTTCCCAAGTATATAAAGTTGTTGACCACCTGGAATCTATACTGTCCAACCTATAAGTAGGCCTCGTGGTTTCCTAGCCCTCCAACCTGCATATACCTAGGTTTTTGCTGGTTTACTTTTAATCCAAACCTTCTTGCAGCCTCCTCGAGAGCAAGGAATGCTTCCCTTAAAGCTCGTTTGGATCTTGGCATTATGTCAATGTCATCGGCATAACCCAGCAGCTGCACCAGTATATTGAACAGGGTCCCACCAACCTGGATACCCGACTTCCTGACAGCCCCTGCTGCGGCTAGGTTGGATAGCAGACATGCAAGTGCATCTCCCTGCCTCACTACATGATTTGTGCAGAACTCCTCTGAGACGTCGGCTCCAATACGTACAACACACTTTGAGTTCTTCATGGTCATTTTTACCATGCGCGTCAGCTTTTTAGGTATTCCCATTTCCTCAAGGGTCTGGTAGAGCTCCTTCCACTGTCGTAAGCTGCCCTAAAGTCGACAAAGAGGTGATGAATCGTGATCTGGTGCTCCTTGCACCTCTTTGGCACACTATTTTGATCTCTCAAACTCTTACCCTCTTATTCAGAGTGACAATATTAGCTGAATATAGCAATATTAGTTTGAATATCTGGATAATAGTAAAATCACATAAACAAAGTTGCAGTTAAAAAGTTTATACACTAGGACGGAGTGTCGATTTCATTTATAAACCATCGACCGAGGTGTTTAAGACACTATAAATTAAGACTGTCCGGGAGCAGTGAAGAGCCAGTTATGAACTCACCTAGTCCTCAGATACCTCAGTTAGCATTCTCAGAGATCTGCTATATATATTTCCCAGATCTAGGAGAGAGCAATCTGTTCAATCAGTTCAGTCATAGCATTTGTACAAAGTTGTTTTCAGTTTAAGATCTATTTGTAAGTTTGCTTTAAATAAAGTTTTTAAAAAGCGAATTAGTGGTTCCAGTTATTTATTTGCCTCCATCTTGTTTGAGATCAATGTGCATAAACAGTAAAAAAAAAAAAAAAAAAAGCAACTATTTCACTTTAGTTCGCAGAATAAATCACCACCCATTACTTCCTATTAACTAGTTATTCCAAAGGAAACAAAGCAGAGAGATATCCAGATAGCACTCTGCTTTGTTACCAATTAAAATTGGTTATATCCAATCAGTAGTAAACAAATTATTAGAGAAATTTAGATAATTTTAATTTTGTTGAATTTAGTAAAAGTATTCTGTGATGTAAAGTCTATTTACGTTGTAAAATTAATCGCAAAAAAAACTATGATTGCTTAATGTTATTGTAACGAAAAAAACAGCTGTTGATAGGCGACATTAATTCGCCAATAAGTTTTAACTCGTCAAGTGACCAGTATCGCAACAAATTCCAGCGAATAGCCTGTAAAACTTCAGACAATGTAAGACACTATAAGTAGGAGCCTGTGCGGTGCGGGCAATCTTTGCGAGGCCCTAGGCAGCATCATATCGTCAAGAGTCTCTTGTCATTTGCGCAAAGTGCTCTCTTGTTTTCCCTTGCTTTGATTACTGTTGTTTGGTTTATAGGGGACTGTCTGGGGATCTCGAGATGAAGCTGAGGAGACTGATGAACTGTTTCATTAGGTTTATCTTCGGGATCCCTAGGCGGTCACACGTTAATTGCCGATACTCTGAGCTTGGGTGGCTATTTCCTAAATTTCGACGGCAATACTTTCTGGGTACCTTCATATACCAATGCCTAAAAACCCAAAACCCTTCCTATATTCTTGATTTATTAACTCTGCGTTCTTCTATCCACCACCTAAACACTAGATCCCAACCTTTTAACCTATATATACCCTCACATAAAACCGCTTCCTTTGACAAATCCTTCATCATTCGTGCTACCTCCTTCTGGAATTCCTTACCCACTTCTATTCGTAAAGCAGCTTCCATAACCTCCTTTAAAAATAACCTATTCCAGTACCTTTTAGACAATCAATCTTCCGCAAAGATGTCAATAATCAAATGAATACTTTTTTTTTTTTTTTTTCCTCTCTTTCTTTTTTTTATATGTTCATGTATGTATGTGTATGTATGTATGTGTATGTCTGTATATGTATATATATATATATATGTATGTATATATAAATGTATGTATGTGTGTATATATACGAGGGTAAGTCAATAATTATCCGCAATATAGCTATATTTTTGTTTATGTTGGCAGTACTGTTCTTTTGTGTTGATGGCGCATGCTTTGTTTATTCGTTGTTATGTTTATGTTCGTATCAAGCTGGTAGGTTAGTTTTGTTATCGCTGTCGTGCTGTTAATAATGGCCGCTCCACTTTCTATTTGCACCAAAGAAGAGCAACGTTCAGTGATCCGTTTTTTGTGGTCGGAAGGTGTATCAGGGGCCGAAATTCATCGAAGACTTTTGGTACAGTACGGGAACAATTGTTTGCCACAACGGAGTGTCTATGAATGGATTGAAAAATTCAAAAATGGTCGCACAAGTGTTACGCAAAATGAAGGAGCTGGACGACCAGTTACCGCCATAAACGAGGAAAACATTGAGCGTTCACGTGAAATGATTCTCTCAGACAGACGGATAACTGTTGACGACGTGGCAAATCGTCTGCAAATTAGCCACGGTTCTGCCTACGAAATCATTTACAGCAGACTTGGGTTTCATAAAGTTTGTGCAAGATGGGTTCCAAAACAACTGATACAGTTGCATAAACAAACGCGCTTGGACGTGTGCACAAAACATTTGGATCGCTATGTTAACGAAGGGGACAACTTCTTAGACAGGATCGTTACTGGTGACGAAACATGGATCCATCATTACGAGCCGGAGAGTAAACGGCAGAGTATGGAATGGAAACATCCAAATTCGCCGTGCAAGAAAAAATTCAAAACCCAACCGTCCGCAGGAAAACTTATGCTTACGGTTTTTTGGGACGCACAAGGTCCATTACTGGAACATTACCAGGAAAGGGGCACAACAATAAACAGTGAACGTTACAGTGAGATGCTTACTGCTAAGCTGAAGCCTGCAATTCGAAGCAAACGCCGAGGACTGCTGTCAAAAGGCGTTGTGTTGTTGCACGACAATGCCCGTCCGCATACAGCTGCCCACACTGTAGAAACGCTTCAGAAACTCAATTTTGAAGTGTTGAATCATCCTCCATATAGTTCCGATCTCGCTCCATCTGATTTTCACTTGTTTGGTCCACTCAAACAGGCAATTAGGGGCCGTCGATTTGCCTCGGACGAAGCATTGAAAGAAGCGGTGCATTCCTGGCTCGCATCTCAACCCAAAACCTTCTTCCATAAGGGCATCAGGAAACTTGAACAACGTTGGACCAAGTGCGTTGAAAAGCAAGGGGACTATGTCGAAAAATGATGTACTTGTAAGTTTCCTATTTCATTTCAATAAAATTTTATAACTATATTGCGGATAATTATTGACTTACCCTCGTATATATATATATATATACGATTGTATTTTACGTTATAATTATTATTTCATATATTAATTTATTTTTATTTTTTATTCAATTTAATTATTTTTTTTCCTGTAAAAAATGTATGCTTTAATTACTGGAACATCTAATTTGTAAATAATTGGCCAGACAATTGTACTCTTAATTGTGCATTATTTTTATTCTTAGGAGACAATAAGTCCCAGAATAAAGTTTATTTTTCAAAAAAAAAAATGTATGTGAATTAAAAGAGGTTGAATCTCTGATGATTGATGAAAAAAGAAATTTATAAATTAAAGAATTATAACTTCCAATCCTAACTAAAGGCCGGTTTACACGCTCAAACTATTTGATCAATAAACTCGATGCTGTTTACACGTTTAGTTTTTCTAGCACAGATTTGAAGTGAAACCCTCTCTGTTTTGTTAAACATGAAAAATTGTGACGAAGAATTATAAGCGGATCTCAAAATAGTATCCTTAAAGACGAAAACTAATAAAATCGTTAAATCCTGGAAAATTAAAAAAAAAAAAAAAAAAAAAAAAAAAAAAGTATCCTTAAGGACGAAAACTAATAAAATCTTTAAATCCTGGAAAATTAAAAAAAAAAAAAAGTATCCTTAAGGATACTATTTTTTTATTTATTTTTTTTTTATCTTCCGATAAATTTAATTAATATAATTGGATTTAACGATTTTTAAGATAACGAAAGAACATCCTTGGCCAATCCCCTGAACGTAAAATGTGGTTTACACGCTCATGCCAAAACATCAACCTCAAGTCGACAGTGTTTACTCAAGCCAAAATTTTTGCCTTGTGCAAACTTCAAACCTGCGATTAAACGCTCCAATTTACTTGTACAAACTGGCTAGTGCAAGCCAATTTGCCCAAATAGCATGAGCGTGTAAACCGGCCTAATACCTTTTTTTTTTTCTTTTTCTCTTCAAATTTTTAAATGCCAACTTTTTCCTACTCGGGTTGTTTCCGAAACCCCTGTAAGGGGGAGACCCTAATCAGTTCCTCTTGCAGGCACTGCTATTGTATTGTTAAGTCCAAACAAGAGAAAAAGGACTTTGTAATAGTATACATGGGTGATTCTCAGATTACGGGCAATTTTTAGTCCCAAAAGATTATTAATCAATAACTAAGTCTTACCTTAATTTTTGCCCAATGATATTAGAGTGGTAAAACATTTTTTTATAATAAAATATTAAACATGAAATAAAAACGAGTAATTTGATTTGAAAATTGCTTATAAACAACGAAAATGTCATTACCACGGAGTGTCCCACTCATAGTTTTTTACTAAACATTAGCCACTTTGGTTTCGTCAACTATGGCAAATGGTAGTGAAATTTATTTCCTCACATTAAGGATGACCTAAAGGTCCTAAATGTTTTCATTTTTGTGTTTTGGGTAATGATATACTATGTTTATTTTGCTCCAAACTACGAATTTGTAGGAAAATCAACTTCAAGAAATGGAACAGTTGGGAAATTTTTTTCAAAATGTAGTGGCACACCTTTTGCTGAAGACCAGCCATAGCGGTGAAGCGATAGTCAGTTTGGTAGTTCCCTCACACGTGTTTAAAACCTGAGAAGTAAGTCACGTAACTTTATTGTTGTCATTACTAGTATTGTCAATCTCGCTTTTCAAATTATTTAATTGGCTTTATTTTTATTTTGACTTTCATTTGTTCCTAAACAGTTGGCACAAGCAATTTTTTTTTTTATTTTAATCGTAGCGGTTTGTAATGACATAAACTTTACGGTAATGAACATTTTTATTCATTTTTAGTTCTTTTAGTTATTTTTTCTTAGACTTGGCAACCAACGACAAAATGACTCGTCCCAAGTCGAAATTTACTGCTACCGAAAAACAACAACAAACAATGCTGCGGATTGTCATTACCAAGATCTAGTTTGTCAATACCGCACTTTATTAATTTTAAAATTCTAAATTACTCGTGAAAAAATCTGTTTTGATTTTGACCAATTGTATTTTTCAAAAGCTGAGAGGCCATAGAAGCCGTCGGTAGTTATAAATTTTTAATTTAATGAAGTCTAAATTTGTAAAAATTTGATACTCGAAATTGCCCGTAATCTGAGAATCACCCACATACATTGGTGTCTATGTTGATATTCTTTTATGAATTCTGTTATCATTATTTTACATGCGTTTTATATTTTTCGCGTCATAAATATTTCTAAATAAAATCTGTTCTTTCTTTTGAACGTCTGAAGTGTTACAATATACTACCATTTAGTAAATAAGTGATATGAACAAATACATTAAATACTGTAAAAGAATATTTTATTAATACAAATCAAATTTTCTTCCATTTATAATACGAGATTCGGTTCTGCCATGAATATAACCATATCCTCGATAGCTTTCATGTGAAAAGTATGACATGGAGGAATCAACATTATGGTTCCAACCTTAATTTTGGTTTCTTCATCTGTTAAAGCTCTTCCTTCGACCACAATAAACACACAAAAAGTGCGCTTTCCATGAATGGTGTAGTAATTATTTTTATGAACCTGAAATTTATTTGGTTTACATAGTTGCAATTCCGCAATTGCAAGTTTATTATTTCTTCTTTTGTGTGTATACTACATGCACTTACTGTTACTTTAGATACAACGAATGCGTCTTCATCACAATCATAGATGGTTGAGTATGGCTCATAACTTGGTTTTACAATGAATTGTTTTTTCTCAAAGGAAGTAAATTCCGCGTAATCAATAAACAACGATAACTCTTTGCTTTCAGAAGTAAATGTAATAGGTATGTCATTGTTGGAATTAGTAGTGCATACGATAGCATCTATAACAATTTTAATTTAATTAACAATAGATTGAGAAGTGAAAGAATATTAAAATTCTGGGAAAATAATTAGATATCCTAGAACTATACATCAACGTATATACAGGGTGAGTACCTCTTAGTATAAACAAAAAAAAAAAATAGGTGAAACTAGATTAAAAATGAAGAAAAATGCCGCAGATCTCACCTTTCTATTCCAATCCGTTGTTTTCAATTCAAAGACTTTTTTGAGGAAACGACATTTTTTACCATAAAAGCGGTAATAACTCCATTTTTCTTTTAAAGCCAGAAAAACATGGCGTTTTCATTTGGCATAGAAATCAGTTACTTGTGTAAATAAGACATTATGGTAATCGCTTAATGGAAATATGCATTTTGATCATAATAAACTTTTTATTGAAATAAAAAGCAAAGAAAAAAATTATAGTTTAATAGAAAATAAAGGGAAACTGTCAATAAAGCGACACTAGATCAAAGGATTTTATGTTATTACATTTATTTATTATTATTGTTTAGGATTTATTTTATTAGATTTTTAATATATTAAAATGGGGTATATGTTTAAAACCCAAAGATAATAAACAGATACCTCAATTTTGCCGTTAGCCTCTGAATGCAGATGACGTTGAAGATTACCACTTTTTTAAGTGAATTTTATGGACAGATGAGACTGTTTTTACAGGGGAAGGCATTTCTACCTATCCATGTATATCGCACATTGACAGTTCTCCATTATTTTCCATTAAACAATAATTTTTTTTCTTTGCTTCCTATTCCAATGAAGTTTATTATGCTTAAAATGCATATTTCCATTAAGCGATTATCATAATGTCTTATTTACACAAGTAACTGATTTGTATGCCAAATAAAAACACCATGTTTTTCCGGTTTTGAAAGTATATTTCTCCATGAAATCATTACGGATCATTAATTTGATCATACCATATGAAAGCTGATTAAATTTGCAAGTTTTTGTGAGATTTGCAGTTTAGTGGATAGTTTTTTTTTGAAAAACGGCGACCGTTGAAGTTATATAAGACATTTTAACTTCTCTAAATAAGTGAACATCCAGCTGTTCTTTAGGTCCCAAGTTTGTAAAATTCAAGGTTACATGTTCTCTCCCGTCATAGGAAATGTTATGCTAAATCCAAAAATGTGGTTAAATCTTGAAAAATATTTGGAAAGTGGAGATATTACAGCTTTTATGGTAAAAAAAAAAGACAGGTTTCCTAAAAAAAATCTTTGAACTAGCGTACACATATCTGCAACGGATTGGAATAGAAAGGTGAGGTCTGCGACATTTTTTTCATTTCTGATCTATTTTCACCCAATTTTTTTTTTTTTTTTTTTTTTTTTTTTTTTTTTGTTACACTAAGAGGTACTCTCCCTGTAAAGTATATCCTAACGTATCAACCTCATACTGCATAGGCGTTGGAAGAAAATAGGATGTATGTACTTATATTCTTATAGAACTATAAATAAATCATGCAATAAAGCCTATAAAATATGATTGTTTTTTTAAAAGCTATATTCAACACGGAACATTGTTTCAGCTTAATGTATGCATCATCAGCTCCTTGCATAAAGAAGAATCAATCCTGGAACTAAACAAAGAATGGCAAATTTATTTGTGAAAAACTAAATGATGCTGCGCTGCTTACCTCCGCATAAAAATGAATATGGAACTAATGATCGAATGTAAATTGCCTCATCTTTTTTCAGAGTAAAATGATTTAAAAAGAATTGCATAAACACTCCATGATCATAGGGAAATATTTTATGAAATCTTCCTATGTGCTCACAAAGGTGGTCGTCTCGTACTTGAAAATCTGAAAAACGTGACATTTAGAAGGAAATATTAAAAATTTACATATCTGTAGAGTATAAAATTTAAACTTTTTGTTTATATAAAAATAGAAAGTATTCACCATATAAATCTACGAAAGCGTCTTGACCAGTTGGATTTATTTTTCCTTCTGATTAAGATTACTTATCAAGTAATTAAATATTATATGAAAGTTATTAATCTTTTAAGTGTTAATAATCATTACCTGTAGAGTCCAATCTCGTGAAATATTTATTGATCGCTTCAGTCAATTTATTCTTATCGGTATTCATATAACATTCGAATACTTTTTTCAGGTAAAATAGTTTCTTTTGTTTTAAGAAAGCTTCCAGGATAGATGGCTCAATAAGTTCATTCAATTCTGGAACTTCTGCAATGAGAGATTAATAACTCGACTGATAACCGAGTTGAATTAATTTCGAAATAAAATTTTAATGTTATATAACATATACATTTAACAATATAGTCCAATGTTATAGATTAAACACTAATTAGGAAGGAATTATCTTGAGAAATTAAGAGTTTAGGTCTAACAAGGTTTAAATCATAACTATTGGAAATAAATTAAACGCTTCGAAATAGTTCAGGTGTCATTCACTTTCACCATAAAATCTTTATTACAGTTTTTCCAACAAAGAAGCGATGAAATAACTGATGAACTAGATATAATACTCATGTATCCGGCGCGAGGGTCTCAGAGTGCTCGGTGCTGAAGCTCGTGGATTGAAGTCCCACCTGGGTTGGTTAATACTTATTCCATAGAAGTCCTACCAAATGAATCTCAGTCTTGCCACTCTGATAAGACTAGGTCGGTAACCTGTAGGATAACGTGTCCTTCCAGCCTTAGTTGGAGTACATTAGACATTAAGCCCAACAAACGACCAAGATACACATTATTTAGATCATCGATATTTAAATAGATTACAAATGGATGGTGTGTGTATTTCATCCAACGTTACAGTTAAAAGTTAAAACTTTAAACAGTGATATAAATGATTTCAAGTCACTGACAATGATGATTGATGATATTGATCACTGATAGAAAGTGGTGGCGGATTGTGTTAGAGTTTCAAGCACTTAACCATTCTCGTAATTTCTTCGGCACCGGTTCTACTTCAGCACCTACTGTTTATTATCTCTAACAGTATTCCAAGAAATCACTTTGATAATCAGTATCCAGCACACGTGGATTTAATAACTATTTATGTTTTTGTACCTTAATAATTATGAGTAGATGATAATAAACATCAACGGGTTTTACCTTTTAAGAAATAAATTATTTCCTTTTTCGGCCTCAATCCGGCAATAACTTCAAAATCGGACAATGCGACAACCAGCACTGGCTGATGTATGGAATCAGGGTGACCTGAAGGATCATTCTTATGTATGATCGGTGCCAAGCGCTGAAAACAGGCAACGAAATGAAGCAACGAAGCGAAATTATTTCATGTTGCTGAGACAAATTAAAATAACAAAAATACTTCGCTAGGGTGAATCTTTATTGGTGTAGGACTCGCGATTGACAACACTTTTAACAAAAATGGAAATTGGTCGGATAAATAACTGCTCAATCCTAGGATATGTGGGTGCTTTTCAATAAATTTCGACAATTTTTCCTTTGTTTTTCGCAGAGTAGCTTCACCGCTAGGATAGGTTCCTATCCACAGTTCCGCATAATTTTTGTCGGAAGTTTCTTCTATTTTTCTTATTTTGTTTTTAGGGTTCCAGTGCAAATTTGCCACTATGCTGAATAAACCCTTTTTACCATTTTCATACGTTTGTACATAACCTCTTAGCTCCATGGAACTAATTTGTATATTTCTAAGTACACTAATATTTATAGTAAATTAGCCAGGTGTTATCGCTTTATTCAATGCTGATACATTGCTTATTATTATTATTTATTTTAATAGCTTTCACTTATTTTGAAGCATAACAAATAATAGTGACATTAAGCTTCTATTTAGCACTGACCCCTCCCACTAACTGTTGTATAAAGGTTATTTGTCAGGTAACTTTACCAGGAAAAGCCGACCGCTTCTATACTGTAATTTAGTGGTGTATGATTTCTGCTGTTATTTTCAGTTCTGTCAATAAATAATAGCAATTTTCCATTTTTATTAAAATCTGGTAGTTAATAATTGTATGGAAGAATGATTGTATTCATTAATTTCCTCACACCTTATAGTATGCCCGTTAAATATTTACCTGAACAGAAAATGAATATCTGGATAAATAATTAGAATTTTAAGTTAACTGATATTTGATTGTACCTTAAATCAAAGCGATTGAAACACAAAATAGCAATCAGAAGTAGAATATTAACATAAAAATGCAAGGTTACTTTCTCCTAAAGTTGATTTTATATTTTTAGATTACAGAATTGTCCATCATTTTATTTGGTGTTGTAGAATTAAAAATGAATCATAGAACTTTGATTTGGAATATTTGTCTAATACAAATTTGGGTTTTGAAGTTCACAAAGTACAGGAGAGTATTGTATTAACTGTGAAGAAAAGGTAGTTAAAACCTTAATAACACTGATGAAATAAAAAGTTTACTCTGGTACAGTAATATGATCTATTGTATTGTTATGGTTCTGGAAAACGTTTTCACTGTATTCTATAAAAAGATTCATTTCTTCAAGCATGTATTACTAAGGTTGACTAAGGTTTTTTTTCCCCATTGGAAAATCCTACAATTTTTTGGTATCACCCTTTAATTTTATTCTCAAATAAACAAGAAAGAGAGATTATTGCTTTTGAATGATTTCTTTTCTTTTGGTAAATTATATCATAGGTTGTATACCTTTTGAGCGTGTATGTGTGTAGGAAGAATTCTAAATTTCTGCTGTAATTTTGATATTAGGAAACCCATTATGATAAGTACCTATTATATTCCATAGCTTATGTATTTCTTTGTGATTATATTCTATTACTATTATATTTTTTTCTGTGTGAATAGTCATCTTTATGTCTGATGGAGCCTGATTGTTAGTTTATTTTTTTGTCATTATTCAATGATTTCTTTTTACTTGCTGACATAATGTTTCTAGATAATAGCTATATAATTCAAGAATTTATATATTTCTCAAGAAGGTATTTGTCCTTTTTTTTGTCAATAAATTTTTTGAAAACTGCCCTAACTATATATACATTTTTTAAAATAAAGACTCCAAAGGGCATAGATTTTACATATAAAACAAAAATTTCCACTCTAAAATACTACTTTTCTTTCAAATAAATGAATTGAAGATGTTCCATATAGGTGTTTAAGCAATGAAGAAATAAATGGTATTTGAGTTTACTAGCAATGTTTTCTTTTTTAGCATTATTGTTTTAGGGGGAATAGGACAGCATATTCAATGGTACATTAATTCAACATAACAATTATATAGTGGTTTAAGTATATTAAAATAAACCTAAAAATTGAAGCATTTAGTATTTAAAACAAACACTTTTTCCCGTTCCCATCCAGTTTAAAATTAAATGGAAAGTAGACACATCAATTGAAAGTTTAGGGAATAGTCGATTGAGGTTTGCAGGGAGTTCCAGAAGTTGAAAGTTAAGGCTTGATAGGATTATGGTAACAATTTGGTTGGGAGATAGAAGTCAGGGGAGCATCATAGGGATACTCCTGGTGCACTTAATTTAATGATTCATTTTTCAGAGCTCTGTTAGAGAGTCAATTCAAAAGGAGGGAGAGACAAAGATTTCGTGAACTTCCCTCATTCAGTAGCACACAACTTTTTGCTAGGTTCTTTATTCTAGTGGTACTTGAGATGAGATTTTGAAATTAAAAGATTGTTTTACTGGACTCATGTTCAGGAATCTGAGATATTTTGTCTTTTATGATTTGTTACTGTATCGGTTAAATTTTCTCTGTGCTGAAAACATACAGATTTACTAAAAGCTGCTGGTTTGTGAGTTGTGTCACTTTTTAAATACATGTATGATATATGTTTCAAAGGAATACTATAAAGGAACCATTGCCCTTTATTGAAGATTATTTTTTATGTCATCAAATTAAATTTAGATCCAACCAAGGATGAATTTGTAACTTCATAAAATGATGTGACAGCAATTTTATTAAATAGATAAATCATAAATTTCTATTAACAATTGATTACTAATTTACAACTTTTCATTTATGTTGTAATATTTAAATTTCTATTTTTTTTTTCAAAAGATATTATTATTGATGTTTATTATTTATTTTTATTTTTGTTATTTTGACAATACATTATGACCTGTAGAATACTCCTCTAAGATAATTGGAACAAAACTGATTTTACTTTATTCATAATAAAAATAAAATGAGAAAAATTGAAAGAAATTAAGAATCCTTACAATCTCCTTAAAAAGAAATGATAGCATAAAATAACAAGAGACCTGACCCCTTTCAACTCAACAGATTTTTTAATAAATAAAAACTAGTTACTAAAGATCTAGTTCTAAAGGCTCAAAAGAAGAATTGATAATGAAATTAGCATGTCATTGACTTTACTAATAACTTAAGAAAATAAAGATTCTTAATCAAAAATTTTTTAGTTCACCGACTTTGCTACTATGGTCCATGAAGAACCTTCGCCTCCTCAAAGATTCTCCACTCAGAGTGATCTGATGGCATCATTCAGTTACTATTATTAAAATACAGAAAGAAATAATAGAGTTAACATTTGATGAGTATGTTTTTTGGAATACTAAAGGTTCTGCTTAAATAATAACCAACAAATATATGTTCAAAATGTGTCCAAAGTCCAATTTCCAGATGATTTTTTCTTATGTAGCTTTTCTAGAATGGTGATGATTAGGTGAATGGTTTTCTCCAAAAAGTAGTTTAATCACATATAAAACGGCCATACAAAAAATAAGGCTTCTTTCTAATCCAGTCTTTTACCTTGATCGACCAGCTGTGAAAATTTTTAAAAAATGGACTTGTCTGGTTTTGGAATTCTATCCTTCAACTTAAAAATGAGAATTTAAACATTCATTTATAAAATATATAATATATATATTTTTTTTTTTTTTTTTTTTAGAGATGAAATAGGCCCAAGACTGAATGATTATTCGATTAATTATTTTGTCTAGATAGATAACCATGGATTCACAATGATCTGACCACAGCTTGGTCAAGGAAGCGAATAGGCTTAAGTAACTCATATTTCGACCCATCTTTACAAATTTAATCTAGAATAGTTAAAAATTTTCTGTTAAAAAGATTCTGAGAGGGAAAAAGAAATATTTGTAGCACATTTTAGAGAAGTCTGGAAGTTTTTACTTAAGAGCATTGTTGGCGATTTATAAAGATTAAAATTTATTGAAACCTTAATAATTGTGAAACAGTATTACTAATTTTTAGATTTTTTAATTATTGATCTACTTATTAATGTATTGGAATGACTCTAATAACTCTAAATATAAAGTGGCATAGATTCAAAAATTCTGTAAAATATTTTGAAAAGTATGCAATATTTATTTTAATAGAAAACTTCTTTTGTAGAATAAGTTTTAAACCACTCCTTTCATAAAATTATATAACACTACTATTTTTTATTTTAATAGA
This sequence comes from Euschistus heros, assembly GCA_003667255.2. Lineage (NCBI taxonomy): Eukaryota > Metazoa > Arthropoda > Insecta > Hemiptera > Pentatomidae > Euschistus > Euschistus heros. Next base: position 1,853,749 of record RCWM02000183.1, on the reverse strand, counting down.
TTGGGTTAAAAAAAATTAAAAACTATCATCCTTAGTTCTAAATCATGTTTATGAATTATTAATAATCATGAAAGTTGTAAATTATTGAAAAAAAAATTAATGAAATTAGAGGAATATGAACTGTTTGTTATAAGAAAGAAAACTTGAAGTATGCATGATGATATAGAAGGTTCAAATCTAATTAAAAAGAAAACTAATGCTTACTTGCCTTTATATAACTGTTTTTTTTTTCTCGATTATACTACACTTCATTATTTATTTAATACCAGTATTGCCTTTTATTAGTGTTGTTTTTCTTTAATTTTAAAGTTACATATATTTTTTAAGTACTTTATTATTAATTAAATTATCAATTTTGTATACATTTGTTCATATGAAAATGATTTTGTTAAGTTGTATGTTATAATTATATTTAAGGAGCAGTAATCCCATTCCTTGGCAAGGATAAAATACATTTTTACCACCGGTTGTACAAAAGGTGATTTGGCCAACATGCCCAATTGGCAGATTTTTCCCCATTAAAGGTTCAGACTAAATAGAGGCTGGGTATGCCCTTGGGTGGATCCTCTGCTGATATGACAGAATAAATAATTATCTATTTCAGCAGGGCTCTAGCCTGGATGAATAAAGCTTTAGACCCTTACGATAAATAAATCTATTGCTATTTTTTAAGTTTATTTTTTATAACCAAAGAAATATTTATTAGAATCAGTCACTTTTAATTTCAAATCTCAATTCTTAAAAATAAATCAGTCCAGTCCCTCCACTGTTCAAATAGTCCTTATAAGCAGGTCAATGTTTCTGGATTCTGATCTTGTGGAATTCGTGGGAACTTAAAAGTAAAACTTGGTAAAATAAAGATGTATTCGGCATGCAACAAACTACTTAGTTAAACACTTACTCCTGAGGTGAGACAAATAATGTTTAAAAGACAATACTAATAGTTGAAGCAATATCACATTGGCTGAAATGATTATGTAAATGGAAGAATTGTATAAAATTCGACCTAACTAAATCACTATTGGAGTAAGCAAAAATTGGTGATAATGGCATTGAACCATTGAGTACACTGTTTTAAAATTATTCAAAATAGAGGTTATCATTAGTTGATTAATAGATAACAGGATTTTAAGGGTGTCATACTGTGTTTAAAGATGTTTGTTCAACAGTTTTTTAAGTATGAAACTTAAGAAAATAACTAATAGAGATAAAAGTAATTCATAATAAAATAATTATGCATTATTTTACATTTAACAAAAAATATTTCAAGAGATTGCATAAAATCCAAATTGACTAATTGTTTCAAGATTATACTAATATGTATATAAGTGTTTGTTGAGAGCTTGTTGGGTATAGTTGTTAATTCCAAAATAATATAAATCAGCTGATGCTGAAGATTCTCAACTGGAGTTTTAAAAAACTTAATGATTCGTTGTATGTTATTCATTCACTTAACTGTAATAACTTTCTAAATGATTTCGTTAAAAATAAATCTTGATAAGGCCTGTGTCAACATAAATCCCCGAGCTCTTGCAGTGCAGAGATGCTTAAACTAAAAAAAAAAAAAAAAAAAAAAAAAAATCTGGAGATGTAATTTGTCACAAGTCAAATAAGTAATTAGTTTATATAAGTAAAATATGTAATAAGTATAATGTAATTCAGAGTGAAATGAGGTAATATTAGACTTACAAGCATTATTATTATTATTTTTTTTTTTTACAAAAATAATCCCACTGAAACATAAAGGTAATCTATCTATCTTCTATAATTAAATTGTTTCAGTAACTGAAACAAACAGTATCCAAGAATTGTTTAAAATATATATATATATATATATATATATATATATATATATATATATATATATATATATATATATATATATATATAAATAAAACTAAAAATTTGTAATCTCTTTAGAAGAGAAATGGTCAGGGATGCAATTAAGTGTAATTAACACATCTAAGTTTTTAAATTAAAAAAAAAAAAAAAAAAAAAAAAAAATATATATATATATATATATATATATATATATATATATATATATATTTGGAGTGCTGACATTTTTAATGTCTTAAATGTAATGCCGGAGTTTCTAAGTTCTAACTAATTAAATGTTATTTCTTTAAATCGCTTATTTTTGATTAGTTTTATTTCATACACAAACAAGTATATTCATTTAAAAAAAAAAAGAACTATATATTACAGTAGAGAAACTCAAATATTTGTTTACTACTTCTGTTGTTTTACATAAGTGTAATAGCCATTAACAGCAACTAAAATGTTTGAAATTATATTATAAAACAAAATTTAAACTGTTGTTACTTTTCCCATATCATTTCAAATAAAAAGTTGGAAAAAATTTACAAATTCTGCAAGATACTAAACTAAAAAATTATTGAAATTTTTATCAAACGACCAGACAAATGTATTTATATTTTAGCAGTCAGAAATGCAATATTTTTAAAGGTATAAAATTACATTATTTTTAATAAAATTAGGAAAAAAAATTTAGAGTAAAAGCAATCTGGCAATCTGTAAAAAAAATCGATCAATAAACGCAAACACTTAAAAAAAAACTAAATTTAGTATCAAATATATGTTTACGGTATGCCTACATTCAAATAAACAGATAATAACACTATCAGTGAATTTATTAATTTTGAATAACTAATTAAAACTGATTAAATATATTCCTTGGGAGTATAGTTTCTAAACAAAATGAGTAATGTCTTAGAAAACTATACAGTGGAAAAAACATGTAATATGTATAAATTTCATTAACAATCAACTTGAGATATATTTAAATAATCCGAACTAGTTCTTAGCATGTTTCAAGTTCTAAATTAGGTTTATTTGTTAAGGGGAAAGTACATAAAAATTAAATAAGACATCCTAAAAATAGGAAAAACAAACTTTTATGTTATATATAATATTAATCTGATTTTAATTGTAATTCATTAGTATGAAAAAAAACTTGAATTAAAAATACTAAGAGAATATTAATTTTCAGATGAGGCTAAATTAATTTAAAAAATGTTGTAACATAATAAATTTATTGAAATATTTGCCTATTTCAAAAATGTAAACAATAAGACAAATGTATAGTCATTCAGCTACAACATTATATATATATACAATAGTCGTAACATAGTTCATAGACTAAGTTACATATAAATGTGCGAATTCGAACAATATTAAATATAAATGTTCTATCTAATAATGAAAATGATAATAAAAACAAAGCATTTCTTATTATGTAATAATAAAAAAATTAATAACACTTAAGATATGTATTATTTTAAATACATATAATTAATAAGAAAATGTATTTTACAAATATATTTTTAATGTTTATGTATATGTATATGTAGTTATTTCTATACATATAGATATAGATAAACTCAATATCATTTGAAACATAAAACTTATAAACTAATGTATATAAATCAAGTTAAAGTACAATATTTACATTTCATTGATTGTTTATCTGTTCAAGAAATTACTGCAATAAACCACAGGCCATTTATTATGGAGAGATGAAGAAAATAAGTAAATAAGTTGTTGAGATTCATCTGTGAATAGTTCTTATTTCTGTTATTTACAGATTTCCATCCAAGGTTTTAATAAAATTATTGTTTGCACTCTTAAAAATGGCTGATTTATTGCAAAAAAACTTCCATATTGAGCAGATAGAGAAAATAATGGTTAAATAACCTATATTTTACAATAACTACAATAATAATCAGAATTATTTCTAAAAACAGCTGATAGGAAAACTGTAAACTTGTGCTGATTTGAAATGATCCTAAGCTGGATATAAAACATATTAACACAATATAACACCATAAATAAACATAATTATGGGCTAGCCTGGGCAATTTTTAATAAAATTACCTCACTAGATCTGTCATGGCATTAAATTGAAACACAACAAAGAACTATTAATCAAAATTCAAATGCCATGGGGATATAACAAGTGGTGAGACTTCACAATATTTTTGATAACATTTACTGAATTCAAAGTAAATGTTTAATAAATAGTAGAAGGAAAATTTTTGTGGAATATTTAAAAACCTTGAAAGTAGAAACTTAAAGAATCCAACAGCGTTTCCTCCTATTCTTATTAATCCCCTTCCTCTTTTCTTTCCCTCGAAGTTCCTTGTCCTTCCTTATTTCTCGAACTAAAGTATAGAATGCTTCATCAACACCCATTCTAGTTTTTGCTGAAGTCTCAACAAAGGGTATTGCATACTGCCTTGCTATTTCCCTAGCTCTGTTCATATCAACTGCCCAAGAGGGCAAATCGCATTTGTTACCAACTAAAACCATTGGTACTTCTTCAGCATCTTTCACTCTTTTAATCTGTTCTCTATACATGCCAATATCTTCAAAGGATTTGACACTATTTACAGCAAATACAAGTAAAAATCCTTCACCTGTTCTCATGTACTGGTCTCTCATTGCACTGTATTCCTCTTGACCTGCAGTATCTAGAATGTCCAACAAACAGGTTTCACCATCAATCACAACTTGCTTTCTATATGAATCTTCTATAGTGGGGTCATACTCATCCACAAAATGATTCTGAATTAACTGAATCGTTAACGCACTTTTACCTACACCACCAGCTCCTACAACTACCAATTTATACTCAGTCATTGCTGATTGTAGCACACACCTACTACACAAAGAATACACAACTTCGCCTATGGAAAACGTGATGGAAACTTTATATAGCCACTTTTACGTTAAATAACAGCTTTGAAAGCCATGTTTTCAACTGAAATAAGATAATTAATAACGTCACTACATAAATTATTTGTTATTAATATGAGTAAGCCTAACTCTACGGTACTACAACAAAAATACAGGTTAGCCAACATAAGACAACTGTAAACTAAACAATAATACAATTTTAAAGTTTATTAAATAATCTTTTTAATGCCTATAAAATACAAAAAAGTGAAAATAACTAAACTTAAAAGCAAGACTACATGTAGCAAGATACAATTAAATGAAAAACAAAAAACACCTAAAATCCATTATCGCCTCCCCTTTCGGCCATCCTTTGTACTAGCAATCTTAAAAAAATGGTTTCAACACAAAAATTATTCATAAACAATGCTAACATTTTATCGTTAAAAGATTATTAACTTTGAACGATCGGTGTAATTCAATATTAATTTTACATAGTCAAATAATATTCAATTAAACTCATAATAGTTTTTTGTTCTTTCATCTACATGTATTCACCACTGGTGCCTTGAAAAATAAGCCGATTCAAGAATTTCTTCTTCACTAATTACATGAAAATAAAATCCAAAAAGTATGTTATGTAAAAAATGAAAAAACCATATGCATCAATTTCGTAATTTTCAATTCTATAGCAAGGCTATACTTTTTAAATTTCATTATATTTTGTGGAAATAAAAAATAATCGTATTTATCTAATAAAAGCTATATAATTATTTCATTGATATATTCGATTGTTGCTTTCCTAAAAGTTCCTGTAAAAATAGTTATAAAAAAAAAATAATAAGCATTATTGCATCAAGAAGTTTACAAATATCCAAATTCTTACCATTAAATAGCAACAAGCTTAGTTTAAAAATATGTATACAAAGTTTCAGTATACATATTATATAAGGGGTAGAAATTGTAATTTCTATTATACTCAATTTTTCAATGTGTATGTATATTATACATATAACTAATTTTACTTTATTATTTTATCATACATAAAGAAATATTTATATTTATGAAATTTGTATTAGTTCATAAGACACATTAGAAATTGCTTAGTGAACAGCACATTCGTAAGCCATCCTCACATCCAGTCTCTTATCCATCCTCGACTCACATGTCCCCCCTAAAAACCATCCAAATCCGACGTCCACCAGCACCCTGGATCACAAAAAAAATAAAAAACCTACAAAAGAGACGAGAGGCCGCCCGAAGACGTTTTTGATGAACTAGACTTCAGGACGACTACGCTCTGTTTAAATCCCTTCGGAATCAGTCACAAACTGCAATTCGAAAAGCTAAATCACAATATTTTCATGAAGCCTTCTCCGGTGCTTGTCATCCAAAATCAAAATGGAAAATTCTATTAAAACTTTCCTTTAGTAAATCCTCCAATGTTCCGCTTTCATTCTCTTTTACGCCTAACGAAATGAATTCCTTTTTCGCTAGCTCATCATCAAACTCTTCATCTCTTTCCACCAGCTACGCTCCAAACGGTCCTCCTTTTAACTCCTCCAATTTTTATTTTCCTATATCAAACCCTCAGACCTCATTGATGCTATTTTCCAAAGTAAAACACAAGCTATTGGACATGATGGTATTCCACTAAAATTAATCAAATTATGCCTTCCTACTATCTTTCCAGTCCTCCTACATATATATAATTATTCTTTGCAAAATTCCATCTTTCCTTCATCCTGGAAGAAAGCTAAAATACAACCCTTACAAAAGAAATCTAACCCGTCTTCACTTAAATATTTCCCTCCCATATTAATACTTTCCAATCTGTCCAAACCTCTTGAAAGACTAGTTCTATCACAAATCTCCAATTTCCTAGAAAACTCTCATCTCCTTAATCCGTTCCAATCTGGGTTCCGACCTGCTTATTCAACTCAGACAGCCCTAACAAAAATTACTAATGACATACATACTGCTCTTGACGAACGAAAAGTAACTGTCCTTATCCTTCTAGACTTTACTAAAGCCTTTGACACCCTAGACCATTCTATTCTCCTCACGAAACTAAAAGCCTTCTCTTTTTCCTCAAGCTCTCTCCTCTGGTTTCATTCCTTCCTCTATAGTAGAACTCAAATAGTATCCATACCAAACCAGCCACTTTCCTCTTCTCTTTCGTTGACATCAGGGGTAGCCCAAGGTTCCAGTGTATCTCCTACCCTTTTATGTGCCTACATAAATGATCTAACAAATTCCATTAACCATTGTTCCTACCATCTATACGCGGACGATTTCCAGATATATCTATCCTTCCATCCCTCTGATTTAATAAAATCATTCTCCCTTATCCAAGAGGACCTTAATAGCATTTGCAAGTGGGTCTCTGATAACAAATTAAAATTAAATGTAGAAAAAACGCAAGCTATTATCATAGGTTCTGATACCCATTTGAGATCCCTTCCCCACCTACCGATCCTGTCTATGAACTCCCAACCTATTCAATTCCACTCCACAGTTAAAAACCTTGGTATTACCTTTGACCAAACCCTTTCATGGAAACCTAATATCTCCCAAATTTCTCGACGGGTTATATCCATCCTTAAACTATTCTATTCTTCCCAGGACACCCTTCCAAAACCTACTCGTCAACTCTTGGTTTCTTCCCTTATCCTACCCCATTTTGACTACAGCTGTGTTGCATATGGAGGGTTGACGGTGGAACTCGAGAGTAAACTAAGAAGACTAATGAACTGTTTCGTTAGGTTTGTCTTTAGGGTTCCAAAAGCCTCCCACACATCAATGGCTTTATCCTTCATCCCGCAGAAATTACTTCCTAGCCTCCTTCCTCTATCAAACCATTAATTCTCGGAATCCCTCCTACATCTATAACGTCTTTCAGTTCAGATCCTCGTTCTCCTCCCGCACTACAAGATCTCGCTCCTCAGACCTGTATACTTCTTCCCATAAGAGTACATCACTCCTTCATTTCCCGTGCTACTTCCTTATGGAATTCACTACCCTGTAATATCCGTAATGCTCCTTCTCTGTACACATTTAAATCCCTTCTCTTTCAATACCTCCTTTACCTTCAGAATGATACTGACTAGCAAAACCTCACTACAAAAAAAAAAAAAAAAAAAAAAAAAAAAGCATTCAGTAGATGTAAATAGGTTTTTATTTTTTCTCCTACAATTATTGGATGTTTGTAATTTTTATTTCATCTGTGTCTGTTTTAGTACTTTATTTGTAAAATTGGAAATAGTTGACCAGATTGTTAATTTATTTTATTTCATCTTGTGAAAGATAGACTCATTGTATTTATTTATGTACATTATATTATTCTTAGGGGACATCGTCCCAGAATAAAGTTTATTTTCTATTCTATTCTAATAAAATGTTGGATAAGAGGATCTTACATAAAGATTTTAAATAAAAATTGTAAGACATTCATGATTATGTTCGGAAATTCATAGGCTTTGGATGACTTCAATCAAACATTAACCAAGAACCAACGATAAGAAACAGACTTATACTTTCAATAATTCTGATGTTCTCTCGAAAAATGACAATAAAACAAAAAAAAAAAAAATATATTTAAATTAATAATGCAAGCAAAGACGTCTAAATTAGAAGATATCAAAAGAAAATACAAACTAGACATCAGGCCTATGGATCTTAAATCATTATGGATAGAAAAGAATCTATATTATCGGAAATATATAATGAGTGTGATGGGTTGGGCAAATGACTTAAATATAATAATTATTTTTTTTAAAGCAGCAGAACAACACAATCCTGAGCTGACAATCAAGAATTAGGATTGATAAATCATTTGCCGTTTTTATTGGATTTTTTAAAACTAGTTTCGTTTAAAAAACAAAAGAAATGAACAATGAGATGTTTTAATTGAAAAAAAAAAATGCTTTGATAAGAAGGAAGCCGATTATTACAAGAGAAGACTTTAGGAATAAAAAACACGGAAAGAATAATAATATCAGGCACAATAATATCCATTAGGTGCATATTTCACAGATCCAGGAAGAGTTGTACAGTGACCAATAAGAATCGTTCAGGATTGTATTCATTATATGCTGTAATAGTTCTGAATATAAAAGTCAATTGAGAAAACTCATCGCTGACCAACCTTCCTTCATTAACTTACTGGAGGCAATTACTATTTTTCGCACAATTCACACAAACCACACGGCACGAGACAGTCCCTGATTCCTCTGAATGATCATATGCCTGAATCGTAAATTACTAATTATTTTATCCTCCAAGTTTAAAAATAAGGACAAAAAATTGTATCAAAAACCATTGATTGATTTGTGCTATTACATTAATAGTTCTATTGTTGATATAAGACTAATATTGGTTTGAATAAAAACTAATGCAGTTTTTTACATGTGACAAAAAAATATATATATAATTTTGTGTTGTTAATAATGTTGAGAGGTCAACACTAACTTCTCTCGCAATGTCCTGAGTAGTTTGGCGAGGGTTTTCTTGAACCAGAGCCTTACCGCGACCTTCCTTGTCTTCGAGATCGAAATCTCCAAGACGAAATTTTTGGAACCATCGCTGTAATGTATATTCACTGATGCTTCCTCACAACATTATTGTTACGCGCAGTTAACCAAGTTAGAACTCTTTAAAATAAATTTGACGAAAATCTTATTTTGAGATGAATTTCAGAGGTCCTTACTGATAGAAGATGTAACACAAACTAACCTAATCTTTTTGAGTAATAATAACATTGATATTAATTGTTTATTACCCATTAACTTGACTGGAGGATTGTCTTTGATTACTTTACAAGACAATTGCAACAACACAATTGCAATCAAAACCATTCATTCTATTTTAGTATAGAAATACATTGAATAACCGCTGTATGCAACATAGAAATCATAATATAATTCATGAAGTTTTTATTTACTTATGATTTAATATTCATACCAATATCATACAACACTGTTATTTAAGAAAGCATATATGTAAATTTTAACCATCACATGGCATAGATGGCAATGGCAGATTGGATTTATGGCTAAATGTTAAAAGAATATAAGCTTTTTTCTGGCTGCAAAACCTTTACGGAAACCAATATACTACAGTGATTAACAAAGTTAAGATTGTATAATATATTGATCCACTGTGCCCTTGAAGAATTACAATTCAGTTTTATTGACTTCCTGCTTTTCTTCTGCTATTAATTGTATTTTCTGTTTTTAATAAACTGATATGTATTTTTCTACACAATTATGATCTTTCTACAACTATTGATTCAATTTTTCCTACATTTTTCATATATATTTTTCTCTAGTAAATGGAATGATGCTCCTCTTTTTTGTCATACTCTATAAAACTAAGCAAAATAAGGAATCATTTACAGAATGAAATTTACATCTTAAATATCAAGAAAACCCTAATCATTTTTAGTAAAATCCATGTTCAATAGGCTAATGGAGTTGGATGTCTAAAATTAATTAGAAACAGTACAGCTTAGAACTGTAGAATTACAGGAGGCATTAACTTTTCACAAGTTATAAGAGTCAAGAAAAAATGGTCTTAAAAAAAAAATCAGAGATTGAACTGGGGTACAAAAATAAAAAGATAAATGATGACATGTGAGGCATAATGGAGATACATTATGGTCTTTATTTAAAGATTGAATTTTATAAATACACTCCACAAGCACTTTTAGTTTGGTAATTTTCCAACATCGTTTTATTTTATTTTCATAATTTCGAAAGTCCTAGTTACAACAGTTTGCAGTGGTTACAGTGCTTCATCTTGAATTATCAAGGACCAATCTTAGTAGCATAACTTTAGTTGTCATAATTGGTGAAATTCAAATAAAAGAAGAAATTAAATAATATTTTCAACAACTCTGACACATATAGTAATTATAAGGAAATTGAGTAATGAATTTTGGCAAATTTTATCAAATGAGCTTCAGATAATTAAGTTTCTTTCTTTCTCTTCCTCCTTAGTGCCTTTCAGCATGGAGGTGCCTCTGTCCAGGCAAACCAATCCTCCCTATCCCGAGCCAGCGCCCTTATGGCATTCCAGTCTATGACTCTCTTCTCTCCCACCTTAGAGATGTAGTCTGTCCATTGAGTTCTGGGTCTCCCTCTGGTACATCTTCCTGTCGGTCTATTAAGTTTAATATAGTTTTATCAAAAATTTATTTTTTAATTAAAAAAAATCATACAAAACTGAAAAATCCCTTTATAAACATAAAACCTTCCAACAAATCAATATATATATACATATAAAACGGGACAGTTCTCTTTTAAATAAAATTAAATAAAACTTTTCTAGAAATAAAAATAACATTTACAGTAAGAATCTGCCACACTGACTGGACAATAAAACAGGTAACATAATGAGAGAAGATAACTTTGCATAAAGAACTACAGTCATCCACCATGTTGGAAAAAGTGCATTATGCTTATCTATATTTTAATCTTCCTGTTTTTGTTTGACTTATTTCTTGCTTTCGTTTATGATTTTTAATTCTTTTATCTTTGTTAATTTTAATTTTTAGTAATGTTGGTAACAGAAATTAAATGGACCTTTTTAAAGGAATAGCAAAATGAATGAAAAAAAATTTGAAAGTCAGCAGCAAATACATGTAAGAAAAAAATAAAACAAATATTTCAATAATAATTTATTTCTAGGCTCAAAATATAAAATAGATTTTACACAATTATACAAGCAACAATTTAATAAACTATTGGACATAATCGGTTTTAAAATTAAACTATACTCCTATGATAGTAGTGCTTCATTCTTTTTTTTAAGATGCTTAATTGAGCAGTTTTATCACAAAATTAAGGCGTTTAAACCTAAAATATATATATAACAATAAAATCAATTTAAAACAATTAATAGAAAAGATATTTACAATTTTATAAGATTAACATTTCATAAAAACGTTTTTAATTTTGATTTTAATTACAACTTAAATGGTAAAACATTTTATAAACAAAATAATCAACTTGCAACCAGCTAAAAATTAACAAAGGAAAATATAATAATAATTTAAAATAAATATTGATGAACTTTTTAAAATTGCAACTTCCTATACACAAATATACACTTTTTTTTTTCTTCTATTAACACTTGATGATATGGTCAATGTAACAATAGCTATGCTAACAGCCGAGTCATGAGTTCTTAATAATGAAGCCATCAGTTCAAGAACCCATGCACTACCATTATAGGATAAGTAGTCTTAACAAACAACAAAAAATAAAATATATATATTTATTATAATATATACATATACACATTTACATTATATAATTTAAATGGCCAATCTAATTGACAAAACCATTATTTATAGAATGAAACATTCTTATTATCTGATTCTTCTTTTTAAATATATATATGCTTATTCAAGTATATAAATGTTAGATTACATGTAATTGTCTCTTATTTAAATTGTCAATATAGGCTTGGTCGCAACACATAACTTAATTTAAACTAACTAATAACTAATAAAGCACTTGTGAGAGGATGAATTACAGTTTTGGACGGTATGCTACAACAATGTGCTCGATGTCATGGGTCACAATTCCAATGATCGGAAGTACTGTCGGCAGAACATTGTTGCTGTAGATGGTGGCTGATCACACCTGAGGTACAGTTTTGGATCCTTTTCTGGTATTTTGTCATATGCTGCTATATATTCACGATCATAAGCGGCTGTAACAAATGCAATTGATAAAAACTAAAGTAATGTAACTAGGCAACATAGAGAAGGCATAATAACTTTACTTTTTCACTACTTATTTAAATTAGCCTATTCAATCAAACTATTTTTTTTATATTGTATAAACATGTAATATATAATTATTGTAACTGAAATAGAAAGAAGGGAACACAATTGCAAGAATAAGCTTGGTTTAGATCAGTTTTCCATTCACTATTTCACCATCTATCCTTTCAGTTAAGGTACACAAGATGGTTTAGAAGGATAAATATAATTAGGAATTGATGAATTATTTGCCATTTCTACTGGTACTTAGTTCATTAAAAGACAAGTTATGAATTTTAAACATTAATTCATCATCAGTTCTAAGAACTTACAAAAAATTCAAAACATCAGCATTTTGATGTATAGATTATAAATGGGTAATTGAGAATCACAACCTGTTACGAAGTGTGATCAAAAAGTTCCAGGACTGAATTTTTATACATTTATTCATACAACATACAGGTTATTCAAATTTGTCTCCTTCGAAGTACTCCCCTTGGGAAGCTACAAACTTTTCCCACCGGTGTTTCCACTGATCAAAGGCCCCAGAAAACTCTTCTTTTGTAAAGGTGTTTAGCAACTCCGTTGTTTTTTCTTTTCTTTAATTTCGTCAACTGTTTGAAATCTTCGTCCTTTCAGGTGTCTCTTGAGCTTTGGGAAAAGAAAAAAGTCGGCTGGAGCCAGGTCAGGTGAGTAGGGGGCTGAGGAATGACAGTCATTGCGTTTTTTACACAAAAGTTACGGATAACTAATGCAGAGTGAACAGGAGCATTGTCATGGTGAAGGACCCAATCACCACTTTGCCACAGCTCAGGTCTCTTTCTTCTCACAGCATTACGCAATTTTCTGAGGGCTTCAAGATAAACAAAACGATTAATTGTTTGACCTTGTGGAAGGAATTCATAGTAGACAACACCTTTACAGTCAAAGAAAACCGTAAGCATGACCTTCACATTTGATTTGACTTGGCGTGCTTTCTTGGGTCTTGGAGAACCTTTTGATGTCCATTGTGATGATTGGGCTTTTGTTTCCACATCGTAACCAAAAACCCATGTCTCGTCTCCCGTACTGACATGTTTCAAGAACCTTTCGTCATTTGCCTTTTGAAGAAGTTCCTTAGAGAAACATGAGTTCGATGTTGTTTTTGGTCTTCAGTCAACAGTTTTGGCACAAACTTTGCTGCAACACGACGCATTTGAAGTTTTTCAGTTAAAATTTCCTGACATGACCCAAATGAAATGTTACACTCTTCTGCCATTTCACGGATTGTTAGTCGACGGTCTGATTGTACGAGAGCGTTCACTTTAGCAACATTGTCATCATTGATTGACATTGAAGGGCGTCCGGAACGAGCATCGTCGTCTGTGGATGTTCGGCCATCTTTAAACCTCTTGAACCACTGATGGCAGCATGATCGGCTTAGACATTCTTCACCAAAAGCCTCTTGTAACATCAAAAAGGTTTCAGAAAACGTTTTGTTCAGTTTCACACAAAACTTCACACAAACACGTTGCTCTTCTTTCACATTCATCTTCATAAAATAGCCAAACTCTATAAAACTAACCTCAAACAAACTGTGCTAATGTTACTTTCAGTGATGTTATGATTGATCTGCAAACACAGCTGTGTTCCTGTTGAGTCAGGCAATACAATGCTGCCAACCGCATTGCTGTGAGACATTGCATTCCCATAGTATATAAAAAGTCCTGGAACTTTTTGATCACACCTCGTATGTCCATTTTCCAAAATTTTACAGGACAAAAAATTCAAAATACTAATTTTTGGAGAGACAAAAAATTTGATCATCCTTTAAACATATCTTCAATGTTGTGTTCTTGGAGTGGTCTTAAAATTGTAAATTTTCAATTTCAATGCATGCTTGTATAGACAGAAAATATCTATTTTGTGTTGGACTTAATGGGTTATGTTTTGAAATCTGCCTTACTATTAATTATTCGGAAATCTCTTGGCTCTCGAGTTTTTTGTTATAAATTATACTTATGAAATATGTTATATTTCATGTATACCATAATGTTCATGTATAACTGATGATGAATGTTAACTTTCCAAACTAGTTTTCAAATAATAAGAAGTGCCAATTAATTCATCAATCATAATTGTATTGATCCTTTTATACCATCATGCAAACCTCAAGTGAAAGATATAAATAACCCAATATAATCCACTGAAAACTGGGAGTGTGTACATAACCTAAACAGTTTTACTAACGGTTTAGATTATGTACACACACACTGAACACAACAAACAAACTATGCAATATATTGTAATAAGAAACTATATTGTAAACAAACTTAAGATTCAAAGGACCGATTAAGATTCAATTTTTGTTCATTAGTTACAGTCTAACAGGAAGTGTGACAGTTTCTTAAGTAATACTTTTAGTTTGAACTTCTTTTTAGGGTATTCCTACTAGCTTATTTCCTCAGGAGATTTAATATCCTCGTCCCAGCTTCTAATAAACTTCTTCAGAGACTGAGGCTCCTAAGAAACCATTAATACTGTACCCCTTTGAGAAATAAGCTAGTATAATCCATACTCCTAGTACTTAAACAGCATTGGAAACTAAAATTTCAACCATTGTAGCAGCAGGTGAAAAAAATTCAAACTCAGAAAAGTGCTTGTGTACTTGTCAGGGGGTATGAATTGTCGAAGGAAAAAAATTTTTTATACACCCCAATTAAATATCTCAAGTCTATTGCTCATTTTAATCAGCTAATATAAGGCAAATGCTCAATGAGAATGTAAAGATTCATCACAGGTAACACAAAATATGACCAACTCATTTCATTGTTTAAATAAGTAAAATTACCTTGATCTATATTTTCTTTGCCGAGAGCAGTGATTCCAAGAAATAATATTTCTCTGTACAAAGAATGTCCACGGCCTTTCAGTTTTTGCCTTTCAACTGCCAAGAATTTAAGAGGCTCACTTAAATTACAACATTGAAGACAAGATATCACCTTTTGCATGACACTGAAAACAGTATTAATCATAAAATAAAAGTAAAAATTATTTGCTTTATTGAGAAGCAATTATATTAGCTTGTTATTAATACAGCATACTTAACGGTCTTAAGTTTCTAAAATATAAATAAATAATCAAGAATGAATCCTGAGTTTTTGTTACCTTTTTGGAACGGAAGTTCTATCGGTCACCAAAGCACTAACAAGCGAACTCTGTTCCTTGTCATCATTCCATGAAATGTACATTGGTTGACCAACCTAAAAAATAAAATCAAATTAGTAAAAAAAATTAAATAAAAAAAGATAATGCTCCATTTATTAAATGAACCTCATCATGAAGGCGAGCATTATGCCACATTGTTGAGATAAGAACATTTGAAGAATTGGCTGAATCCCAAGAAGGATCTGGGTTCGCAGAAACAATGGCACTTCCCAGAGCAAGACCCGGCAGGTGAGATTCAACTCCAATTCTTGTGAACATCCAAACCTGCATTGCAATACAATACAATATCAAGAAAAAAATTAAGTACTTAAAATTGTATGTGTGTGTTTAGAGGCTATTGTTCTCATAATCATGCCCTGCATCATGAACAAAACAGGTTGCAATAAAATTATATAATTTTTACAGGCAATTTTATAACTGAATATATTTCAAAGCTATGGAGGAGTATAAATCTTTTTACAATGTTACTGATGGATATAGCTATAGCTAATTAAATATTATAAAAGAAAGATCAATAAAATATAACTTTATTTGTAAATATTTGGGGACGCTAGGAGGAAAGAGTAAACAATTAAAGGGATACAGGACAGACAGAATAAGATAAGATTAACATAGGTTGGTGCACACAGCGTTTCATTGATTTCAGTTTCGCTTTCCATCAGTCCAAGAGTATTTCCACTCCATAATAATAAATAAAATTTATTAAATATTATATATTAAATATATATTATAATATATAAAAAATATATCAATATATTATATTGAAAATCATTTTCCACAGGTTATATTAGCCACTGCCACCCCCTTACTCTCCTTACTTCTGTAAGGCATTATCCCCCCCCCCCTTCCCAGTAATCGATCAAAAATTGGTTTCAACATCCTAAATAAATCCTTAAATTTATTAGGATCTCTGCTTAGTTTGCGAGCTACAACAGAAGAACTGTTCCTGATCAACGGGTGAACCTAGTACTTGCATTTTATTCTTATTTTTTAGCCACCACTACAACACAAGCACATTGTCATCAGAATTCATCATGAAACTGATGGAAAATTGTTGCTTCTGTGTGCACATTCCATGAAATCAGTTTCTCCAGTATGTACAGCGCCTTAAGGCAAACTATTTGAATTTTTAACAAAATAAATAATTGAGAATATTTAATTAGCTATTGTTCAATGATCAATACCTTGCTAACTATGGAATTTCAAATATCTTCAATCATAATAG
Organism: Euschistus heros; assembly: GCA_003667255.2. NCBI lineage: Eukaryota > Metazoa > Arthropoda > Insecta > Hemiptera > Pentatomidae > Euschistus > Euschistus heros. Next base: position 1,836,848 of record RCWM02000183.1, on the reverse strand, counting down.
TCTTAGAGTATGAACCATAATATATCTATGCTTCAAAATTGTATATTTACACCAAATATATCAATATATACAAATGAAGAAAAAATAGCTGTCAAAAAAGTCTTATAAGTAGATTATGTGGGTATGCTCGTGGTTCAAGGGCTCATAAGGTATCTTCCCTTGCCTCCCTTGTTTGTATAGTTACTTATCACACTAACAGAGACAAATTGTCATTGGGAAGAGAGAGAGTGCTCAGTAATAAACAAGGAATTTACTCAGCTTACACATAAACAGCAATCAGGTTTATTGGGGAGAAGTTAAGATAAAAAAAAAAAATAATGAAAATAAATAAATAAAAACTAAACTAAATAATTATTCGACCACCAAATATATCAATTTATCAATATATATATATATATATATATATATATATATATATATATATATATATATAAATGTTATATAAGCCAATACATATGCTGGATTCACACTGTTTCATCTAAAGTGAATTTTCTCTGTTCACACATTTTCATCCATTTTCAGTTCAATTATCACTTTCATCCAGAAATGCATTTTTTAATACATTTACTGAGTACGTACAATTTCAATTTTATTATTAAACAACTTAGAGATATATTATTAGATATTAAATATAATAAAATATAAGATACAATATTAGATTGATAGAACAATTCAGCCAACTTTAATGAAACGATTATTAAAGTACATTAAAATCGGCTGAGTCATCATAAAATACACATTCCACCACCATTCCTATCCCTCAAATTAAAACATTATATCTTAACTTTTATTATTTTTATTAAATGTTAGTAAGTATGAAAGAAACTTGATTATTAAATCTTATGTAAATGGTTTTAAAGTTCAATCTTTACACCCCACCATCCCAATAGAAAGATTAACATCCACTGAGATGTAAACGCCACATTTGTTATTTTCGATGATTCAACAAAAATGTTCAAATGAAAAGTGTAAATGGGCCTTAAGAGGATAGCTAGTGAATATACAATAACTGGAGACAAGAAAATTAGTAATTGTCTTTGTCATCCATATTTCAATGAGAATAGGTTAGGGGGAAGGGTCATAACTTCAAGCTATGATACACTCTCCTGTCGCCTTCTCAAAACTCATCCCATAAACTGACCTCTACAAGAAATCCTCTAAAAGGATAATAACAATAGTGAAATAGTGGTCCATATCTGGAGTTAAAGAAACCTCCAAATCATAAAAAACTCCATTGCTAGAATTGTAATCAAGGTCATCGATTAAATAAAAATAAGTTAATGAGATATTATTGTCTACATCAATATATTTTAGTGATATTTCAGAGTCGAGATAAATTGTATGTAAAAGGATTTAGGTTTGAATTTGGCGCCAGCGAGAGTTCGCCGCCGATCTAATTGTTACGTAGTTTTTGTTTGTCAATTTGAATTAGAGTGTGTTAAATAATGAATAGGATTTCTAAATGTTTTTGTAATGTATGAATTAAATTCAATATTTTATTTTAAGTGATAAGTCGTTAAGACGTAGTAAAGATGAAGGCCGTGAAGGCTTAGACTTGTCCTTAACGGTTTTTTGGCTTGGACGCGTAGTTCCTTGTATTGAGACCTTCTCTTCTCGTCTGGAGCCTCGAGGTGTTGACATCTCTCTGTTATTTTAGTGAGTCGTTAGTCACATGTGTGAAGAATTAATGAATTATTTTAACATTCATTCTTGATGTGATGAGTGTTTCAATAGACTGATGAAGGAAGTTTGAAACAAGAAGGATAAGTTGAGGAACAATTTAAATTATGAAGATCTATAATCGTTTCGAAGATGGAAGGTATATTAATTACTAATATGTCAAATGTTATATATAATCTGGTGTAAAATGTGTTTATTTGTTTTGTTTATAAAATATATTCTTGAGTCAGAATCATTATCTTTGAAAAGCTCAACCCTTGATATTCCCTCAAAATTTATTTAAACAAAGAAAGATAACTTTATATTAATTAAAATTTTACTTTTACTAAATAAAAAGAACATTACATTATGGCGCCCAAATAGGGACAATTAATTAACTACTAATTAGAAAACTAATTAACTTTATATTAATTAGAACTTAACTAAATTAAAATAACATTACAATCTGTTATCAAATCTTTCTAGACAATTTTAGGTATATACTTATTATATACAAATTTGTAATTTTATTTATATAAAATAATCTAAAATATATAAAGAGATGTGGCAAAAAAAAGTTAGTAACTAACTTCTCAACTATCAAAATTTCATAAACAGTGATTTAGTTCAGGCAGCTTGTGTCAAAAAAGGGCCTAATAAGGAATGTTTATATTTTTGGTACTATATGGTTTCTTGGAGTGCTGAACACGAAACTGATGTTTGCCAATAAAATTTCTATTGGGAACTATGTTTTGTTCCCAAAAAAACCTGTAAAAAATTAACTAAAAACATAATATTTTTAACTCCCCTTCCCCGGCCAAACCCGAAGCTATTTCGAGGAAGACTTTTTATCACATTTAGAGCTAAGGCTGGCGAACAATTTCCAGCAGTCAGACCTTTTTTATTTTTTGAGTTTAAGGTTCGATCCTCATTTCCTTGTACTAACAGACAAGGTTGCAACCCTACACTCTATACATACATATACCAATCTATGGTTACATTAACTTGTATTAAATAATATCATAATGCTATTTTTATTATCCTACATAGTCAATATTACCACGAGAAAAATAATTTCTCCAAGAATTCACCGTGATTCCTGATTTGCTGAGTTTTTGTGTTTTGATGCCTCTTTTCGCAGCACTCCAGCAGGTGAACAGCTATTTGACGAAAAACTGGTTATATCCAAAAAATGTTAGAAATTTTATCCTCTTTAATTTTGTAAATAGCTAATTTTCTAATAGAACATATAGTTTTTGAGTTATTTCAGAAAAAGCAGAAAACCATCAATTTTTTACAGTTTTTTTTTTTGTTAAAAACATATTTCCCGTTAGTTCAGCACCCCAAAAAATCATTTAGTAAAAAAATCAAATCTTATCACACTGAAATCTTAATATGGCAAAGATGAACTAGGATATTTTTTTAGTATGGCCCTTCATTTCCTTTTATTAGGATTTGTAACTTAAAATTACATGTTTTTAAAATTAGATTGAACTTTTAGATATGCATAACATAACAAGAAATTACTTACTACTGAGTAGTCAATTTTTGGTATGACTATTAATAGAATTAGATTCAAATGAATAAAATTAAATTAAAAAAATTACCATATTCCAGTATATTATTGGATGTTCATCAACAAACTTGGACTGAGTTAGGCATGAATCACCTTCCGCAGCCAATATAGATTCAAATTCTTTCCTGAGTACTAGAGGATTCAAATAAGGCACGGTTATCGGTTCACAAGTTTCAGGTTCTGATTTGTCTTTTGACCCATTAAAATTATTATCCAATAAACTTGTTTTGTTAGAACCTACACAAACAAAATTTTTAATAAACTTATGATCCTAGAAATTGTTGACAGCTTAAACATAACAAAATGGTAATTAAAAAGTAATATCAAATTGAAAAATAAATAAAAACAAAATTTACCTAAAGATACAGTTGATATTTTTCTTTCTGATTCTACTGAAGGCATTGGCGAATTTCTAAAATCTGTAACGGTAACAGAAAGCAATGGCACTGTTGCTTTATCACAGAACTGGCATCTGATAAGAGAAAACAAATGGTCATAATATAAATAATAATACAGAAAAAAATAAATTAAATCATAAAACAAGTAATAAATACTTTGTATTGAGGTTTGAATCTTCTGGGATCCAGCCTGCCATTATCTCTTCATCGTATAGAATACAAGAGCAGTTGTGGCATTTTGAACAGGTAGTCATAGCAACCTGAAGGGCAACAGGAGTAGAAGGATCCCGCTGCTGTTTTGGTAAATGTATACACAATTGAGAGGCCCACGGTCCGCTTTCAACTACAAATATAAATTTCAAGAATATTTTTAAAGATTTATTCCATTATAAAAAAAAATAATGTAAATCAGTGAATGATGATCAATAAAGTAAAGGTATGTGCCTTATTTAAATAATTGCAAATAGCTTTGTCAGAAAAGTAAAATTTCCATGCCACTTCAGAATATTTACAAATTAAGAAACAATAATAGATTCAACACAAATAATACTCATATCGTCAACATGCAAAACATAAAAATTTTAAATTTAATTTAACATGCTTCATTCATTAATGATAAAATTACAGATCTACTAACATTGATTTGTTTATATATTTATACAAACATGCATACTAATAATACTATTATTTTTTATTATGATCAAATGTACATCAATTACACAAAATTTATTAATTATATAATGACATACTTGAATGAAAATTAAACTGAAATGTTTATAATATCATACTTTCATAACTATTTTTTAACCAGTTTGTTTTTTAAAGTAGAGCAAATGACACGAGGAGATGCATGAATCAGTATTTGAATATATTTCGTTTCAATGTCACTTTATCAACAACAGCAACATTGAATAAGTGAAAATTGCTTGTTTATTTCACTAAAGAATAAATTTTTTATTTTGTCGTGTTGAAACTGTTATTTTTAGAAATATATTCACTACTAAACATTTACTATCAACAATTAAGTTAAGCTATTAAAAAATATTATGAAACATTTTAACGATCAGACTAACCCTATATTGAATCACAATAATCAGAAATATGAACATCTAAGTAGTTTACCAAACATTGTACATAAAACACGTGCGAATTTTATGAAATAGTTTAGCAGAATTCTCTTAACAAGAAAAGTTTTAACATTTTTAAGCTTATAAATTTGATTATATGATACACACTGCTCATCCAATGGAATAAAGACACAACTGTCCGATTTCTGTTGCATTGTTCTTCTCAAAAAAAAAGTTACAATAATTTTAGAAGTCAGATAACATTTCATAAAAGATATACTGACCCCTTACAAGACCAGAGTAAAACTAAAATTCAGTAAATTTAATTCAAGCTTCTGAAGTGATTAGTTTTTCTTCCTAATTTTGCCTTACATTTCCATTCCAAAGGACGAGAGCTATAATGTAATGAAAATAACGGGCTAGTTTATAAAAAAAATAAATAAAATTCACAATATTGTTTCAATAAAGTACTGAAAAATAATTTTTAATCTCAGTTGTCAATAAAATAGACAGCCAGCAAACAAACTCTCAATAAATAATTGGCATGAGAGGAATGAAGAACATAGTTCTTTATTTCTTAATTGTTGTTAACTGTAGTAGTCTTCAGTTAAGATCTCTCATCCAACTCTTTGCATGAGCAGTCGCAATGTCTCGAAAGACCTTGCCACTATGTTCTTGTAGTTTAACATAGAGTAATCTGCAATGGAATTTTTTAAAGTTCATTGAATGTATGCATGTTTAAGTCATTACATAAATTTATGTTTCTGACAAGTGACAACAGTGCATGTTCGAAAAGTTTAGTACAGAAACATTTATTTATTGTAAGTCAAATTTTTTTAACAGTTTGCATATATTTGTAAGGCATCATCGTCCAAATGGGGACACAATATATGTGTTAATTGTCATCATAAGTTTTCAATACTTTTAAATTATAAAATTACAAATAAATATTAATACCAGCTTACTTTCATATTAACTCTTCTAAAATGTACTACAAAGAAGATTAACACTATAATGTAGAACAGTAATCACACATCTAAAATAAAATATTATATATGTACATCTTTTGATTTTTTTCTGATAACTTTTAACATAGTGTAACTGATTTAAAATTTAAAAATAATAGTTTTTACTTAAAAAAAGTAAATTTATAGAGGAATTTATTGACTTTGGCAATAATGAAGATATAGGTAGTTAGGGTATACCAGATATAATGGATAAAGGAGTCATAATCATAAAGGAGTAATTAAAAGTGTAAAATGGGTAGGTTACGCAGCAGTTAACCAATATATTCTGGCCATAGTTTGAAGGTTATGACATTTATAAAGTGAGTTGGAGGCTGGATTTAAACTGGTGCCATCATAAATTTCAATTAGTAAATTTATGATTAAACTTAACGATTGATAATCAATATCCACCATGAGAAGCAATATCAGAATATCTAAAAATAAAAATGACCAACAAGGCCATTTAAAATAAGCATGCCGAGAAAGACTTGTTCCTGTAAGGTCAACTTGTACCTAAATTGGTTGTACTGCCTTTTCGACTACCGTCGCTAAACCATTCCATAATGTTAGTTCCCCAGGAGATGTCAGGATGTTGTCCAATATTCAAAGGTGAAAATTCTGAAGATATTTTTCTTCTACCTCCTGCTACTTCGTCACCGTATTCGCTTTCATCTTCATACAAACAAGCATCTCGTTCAAGGGTGCTTCTCCTGTGAAATTTGAATTTTTATGCAATTAGATATATATTGAACATGGAAATAAAATAATTATTAACAATCATAAAAAATAATTTTTTTTTTTTAATTAAATGTAATATATGCAAATTAGAAAATGGCTATTACTTTAATTTTTAAAATAAGAATTGATGTTCGGACTAAATTATAACTAAGATTAGAGAGAATTACAGAAGAAACTTCAATATATTGAAAATCCAGAATGATTCCATTAGCTAATGAATATTAGGCTAAATCAATAGGCATTCAGATGATTCATCAACAATCTGTAGAGAAACAGGAAAACCCAGTAGTGCTTATATATTGATCTAAATCATTATTTAATTAATAATAGTTTAAAAAAATTAAAAAACACACCTTTGATATTGTACCTTCTTAATCTAGAAGCAGGATTAAAAAACTATTAACTTACTGGCTACCAGCTTTAACTGGAGTACTGTTAGCCGAGATAGCTTCCTTAATCTCATCAAATTTTTTCGCAACTGAATTGGCAGCTGATTTGAGGCTGCTTAAGCCACCCATAAGAAGCTCGTTAGACTTCTTTGAAGTTAAACTACTTGGACTGCGGAAAAAATTACCAATAATTAAAAAATTACCATAATTAATACAGCTAAATGTTTGTTTCACATGGGTACTGAGGTTAAAAATAGTTGGCATTATAAAAAAAAAAAAAGAAAAAATAGAAAAGAAAAAAAATGAAAGAAATTTAAGTTTATATTGTAATATAATATTTAAATATTACGGTGGAACCTCGATATATCGAACCTTAATATAGCTAATTCCTTGATAAATCGAAGTTTTTCTAATCCCCTAGAATTTGCCTATCATCAATATGTCATCTTTACCTCTACATATTGAAGGATTGGTTAAGAAGACCTTGATATATCGAATTTTCAAAGATTCCTTAGCTTACACCGCACCTCTGCTAAATAAATTTTTTATTGGAAAACCTCTATACATCGAAGTCAATTTGTTAAATAAGTGGAGTTTAGAGAGATCAAAGATTCTACGAAGGATTAACTGTAACTCCCATCCTGACATTTCTTTTCGATTTGTTTCAGTTTCTGATAAAACACTTGTGCGAAACATTTTGTTTTCTGTTGTTCCTCAATATTTTTTTTATTTTCGAAAATGGTAAAACGTAAAACCCTTTCATATGAAGAAAAATTGAATATTATTCAAGCCCTAAGTGCCAGGGTTGACAGAAAGTGTGATATTGCAAAAAAGTTTGAAATACCAACGAACACCTTATCCACAATTTTGAAAAATAGGCTAAAGTACGAAAATTAAGCTTTTTCATTATACAAGAGGTTAAAAGTGCCCGAGTTCCAAGATATCACCAATTGTGTTGTGAAATGGTTAAGCAGTGCTGTTACTAAAACTTATCAATAAGTATTCCAATCTTACAGGAAAAAGCAACAGAATTCGCTCAAGAACTTTGTAAAACAAATTTCCAAACCAGAAATGTCAGCCTTCAGAACTTCAAGAAAAGGAATGAATTTTTTTTTTTTAAATTACCATAGAAAGCGCAAGTGTAGACGATAATGTGTGTACACAATGGAGTGAAAAACTTTTTGAACTAACAAAAGGGTACAATCTTGAGAATGTATTTAATGCTGAGGAGACTGGGCTTTATTAACAGTGATTACCGGACAAAACCTTAAAATTATAAGGGGACTAGTGTCATGGTGGATAAAATAGCAAGCAGAGAGTTATAGTACTTCTTGCACCAAACCAAACAGGCACTGTGAAACTAAGGCCATTGATGATTGGAAAAGTAAAAAAATCCTCTACGATTCAAAGATATTAAAAGTCTACCAATGGACAACAAATCCAACCAAAGATCTTGGATGAAATCTGACATTTTTGGGAAATAGTTAACGGACCTAAACAAGGAGATGCAAAGAAAAAAAAAAAGAAGGAAATTCTCATATTTATAGATAAATTGTTCAGCACATGGAGATCTTCCAAAATTCAAAAACATAAAAATTGAGTTCCTACCTCAAAATATACCTAAACTACAGCCTCTGGATCAAGGTGTAATAAAAAACTTTAAAGCTCTTTACAGGAAAGAAGTGGAGCATCAGTTTCTCCGTAATATTGATGATAAAAACCTTATGAAAATTGACTTACTTGATGCCATGTAGATGGGCTTCAAAGGCGTCACACAAATGTGACGGAAAAAACAATTGAGAATTGTTTCTAGAAATGTGGGTTTAAACGACAATATCAAGAGGCTGAAGAAAGAGTTGAAGGAGGATCTTATTGTTGTTGATACACAACCTAATGGGGATGAAACTCCTGAATGATGGAGCGAAATTACACAGAACTCAACATTGAAGAACAAGAAAAACTACTGTTTCAGATTTTTTCCTTGGTTTTTAATAGTTATCAAAATTATTTAACTTGGGAATAGAAAATAGAGAATTCCAGGAAAGAAATGTTTACCACAGGTAGTTACAAATGGACGGCAATCGTTTAGCAGGCCAAGGGCAGCATCAGCGCCTGTTGAGCCAGTAGAAGAAGAAGTTACAAACCACACTAAGTCATTTAAAAAAAAATCAAAAGGATGAATGTAGTATTGGTCAAATAAGAAAGGCCTGACTGGAATCAACAGTGATGATCAAAAATTTCATAATTAGCTTCAAAAATGTTAACAGAGAAAATATAACTTAGGCGAAAAAATGTATTTTCCTCTATATTTTTAACAAACAATTAAAAATTATTATATACTTAACTTTGAATATTTCTAGAGTTTAATATCTGAGAGGTAAAAGTGTTGGTAATAAAGATTTCAGAAATTGTTTTTAAAAAAGTTGTCCTTAAAAAGGCTATGATCAGCTTGATCAAATTCTAGATTACAAAAGACAAATATATAATAATTATGAGGTATTACAGTAACGCAATGAAATAATAGTGGTAATTCTTGAGGAACCAATAACAATGCTAATGATTAAATTAGTTACTTAATGAATACAGATGGATAAAATTACCTCCCTGACTAATGTAAGATAAATACCTGTTGAACCATGATTCCTATACTAACAACCTATCGAGAATCAGAACACGAAAAGTTAATAAATAAAATAAGTAAGATCAGTCCTAATTCACAATACAATATATCAAATACTTAAACCATCAATGATATTCAATTTCGCAAACTAAAGTTGTGCTTTTACACCTAGAATAGTACTTGATAAGGACACATTGTTTCAAGACCAATGGGTATACATGGAAGTGATGAGGTCGGCATCCATACTCAACTGGCAGAGGTTTTGCTACCAATTAAGGGTATCCACTTTACAGAAGCTAAATGTGATCGATGGCTGAATAAACAGAAAATTAAATTTCTGCCAACAGTCAGGCCTAAGAGCTAGGAACTCAGTGCCTTAGCTAGTAGCTACCCTACTTCAACAGGAAGGAATTTAGAAGTCTGAAATTTCTCTGGGATTTCTAGGTTTGTCTTAGTGATAACCACTAACAATATAAAGAAATGAGTTGAAGAGATGAAGGTTACCCACTCCTTGAAATAAAGAAGATAAGAAAAATTATCTATTCTTTTCTTCTACAGAGTTGGTGCCCAAACTATTACCCACAAAGGTTATTTTACAAGTTCAGGTTATGATTATTTGCTTTATCAGGTGCAGCAAATTAAGTACATAAGCTATTGCACTGACTAACTGTTTTATAGAACTCATGGGAAATCAAGGTAGAAGCAAGTAGTTTGAAAATAAATCAAATGAATAGGTGATATTTTGATTTATTGGAATATCAATAAAGTGTAAGATCTGAAGTTTCCTGACAGTCCCTAATATCCATTAAATAGGATCTATTGGGTTTTTTTTTTTTTTTTTTTTTTTTTTTTTTAAATATCCAGAGCAATTCAAAAATTAAAAATTACCAAAGTAATAATAATAAAAAAAAAAAAAACTGAATTGCAAACAAAGCACGAGTAACACCTGTTTAAAATTGAAAACCACAAGGTACAACTTCCCTCTCTGTCTAGGAAAATTATCCATAGGGAAATAAAACAAATATACTTTAAATTTTCTTCATATATGACTAAATCTCGCCCCCCCCCTCTTGTTTACCATTAAATTATAATTTCTTCAACAATTAATACTACATTGTCATGGCCCGGATTTGAACTTACAATCTTCAGTTTTTTCAATTGCTAAAGTAACACATTCCCATATCCTGGGAATGCTTTACCATTAGACTATGCCCAACCTAAAGTTCTCAGTCCTAGATACAAACTCAGGCCCATAAAAGTTAAAACAATCTAAAGGAGACACAAGCCGTATTCACTAAGCCACCTCAGAATTATAACTAAATCCAAGAATCTTAAAATTAAAATTTATCAATAATTAATGTGCAAACAAGTAAATGAAAGGTGCTTCTTGCAAAAAAATAAATTAAATACATAAAAATCATCAATTTCTAACCAACTTCAATTGCAAATAAAAAAAAAAAAATATAAATAATATATATACATAAATAATTAATATACATGTAGCAAATTGGTTAATGTTAAAAATTACATGCATTAAAGCTAAAACTGTGAACAGATAGGAAAACAAAGGAATATAAATTAAAATCAATTCTAATTTGTTAGCTGAAGGATATGAAATTGAGGTCAAGGTGACCTTGATCACCTTGGCAGGGCTAAGAAAATAATGTAATTATTTTGCCACCATATGGACAATTTTTAAGAAAAATTATTTGTTTGATTGATGATATTCCTTGATTAATCCTAATAACTATCGATCCAAAATAAAACTAATGAAATAAAAAAACTAAATAAATAAAAAAAAAAAAAAACAGTTATCTACCTGAGACTTGTAATAGCACTTTCAATCATCTGGGTGCTGATCCTAATATCAGTGGCTTTGCGAAGACTAAATCTTCCAGGGGAATACCGGCTGTGGACATCACTAATGTTATTGTGCAAGCTCTACTTAACCGAAATTTCAGTAGTTGAAACTTGTAATAAAGTTGAGGATATGCAATAGGTAATATTCAAAGTGAATAATTTTTTTAATAATTGATCATTTTTATACAAATACAATAGTCACTAAATCACTAAAACTATGGAACTAGAGAATAACCACTAAGCCTTACAAAATTTTAAAATATAACTTGGGGTACTGTGGAAATTAATTCAAAATAAAAAAGTGGAAATGAATATTTAAAAATTATTGGTTTAGAATTGTCGTTTTTTTTTTTTGTGGTTCTATTTTAATAAAGTGGTTCTATGTTTTAATGTTTTAATAAAGAGAGAATTAAATTAGCTATGATATGATTTTTGGAACAGAATAATAAATGCTGAAGAAAGGATATTTGCTAAACTTTCTTTTTAACATTAACCAGAGAACCTACTGTTAAGAATTAGTGGATTATTAAATTATACTGTAAGAAATTTTAATTCCAGCATAATGTATTTAATCACATACAAGAAACATAGTTGCATAAGTTATTTTTAAAAAATGTGGAAAATATCTTTAACTTCACTGAAGTTAATATCTTTAAGGTTAAAAGTTAAACAAGCAAGGTGGCATTGTGGTCAGAATCAATGCTCAATGACCAGAATTTTTCCCAACTCAATGAAGATGCTACCCCACACTTTATACAAGAGCACATTTAGAATGCAATATTTATAAATCTCTAAATTTTTTATGTCTGCCACAGTTTTGGAAGTTTGTAATTTTAAGTATATTTTGTGGTATGGTATAATCTTACATCTTCCTTTGTTATTTGAATTTACTTCCAGGAAACAAATTTAAAGGATATTAACCTGGTATCAAACCTACAGACTAAAAGTAGACTGGTTTTCATAGGGTCACTTTAAATAAAATAAAGGTATATTAAAGTGCAATATGAACGAGTGATAGCTATTCACTGACAAAATAATATTTTACCGATTGCATATCCTATTTTCAAAGTGAAAAATAAAAATAAATTAAGACAAACCAAGCAAAAAAAAAAATCATAATCATAGTAAAATAATTCATGCACAACTAAAAAACAAAACAAACATGCTGTAATAATTTGAAGAAAAAAAATCTCACGTGAATGGTAACTTAAAGTTGGTAAAGGCTGATTGCACTAGGTTTTCGGCTGGCATCGTCGAAGATCTGTGAAGAGACTTAGTCCTTGGTTCGGTTTCTTCTTCAGAACCTTCTGGGTTAGTGAAGGTTGCACTACGCACAAAAGAACCCCAATCCTCTAACCGCCTATCAAATAGAACAGGGTTACCGGACTGATCAAGTTCTATTTCAGACTTTGTCCGAACTACTTCACATTTAATATTAGTCTCTTCTTGATAATTTTCATCTGCTAAAAGAGCACCTAAGGGATCATTTTCGGTAACTGGAGTCCTACTTGGGCTTTTCACAGGAGACCGGTTTAGATTACTGTCACTTTTCACTTGAGTCATATTACCAAATTTAGTAGGCCCATTCTTCATGCTGACATTTTCACTGGATGTTTTCTGTAGACGGGAACCAAAGGGATTCAGTATTTTGTGCCTCCTTGGAGTGATTATGCCATTAATGTCTTCAACACTACCTCCACCCAAGCTACCTAAATAGAAATAAACCAAATATACACTTTTAATAAAATATTTTTTAATAAGGTATCAGTAAATATTTTTAATAACCTTTTATTAATAATTTTCAAAATTATTAAAATTAATATAAGGTAAAATTTGACTGGGAGAAGGGAGGACCCTGGGGAAAGGCAGAGGACCTATTAGTACTTTATATTCTCCTTCTTCCTCATTAGAGATGCCTTGGTCCAAGCCAGCCATACATCATGGCATTCAGGACATGTCCTCTTTGCTGTACCATGCTGGAGATATAGTCCATCCATGTCCAGGTCTGCCCCTTAGATTTCTTCCTATTGTCCTAGCTTCAAAGAACTTGTTTGGGTCCCAGCCCTCCTCTACACATCAAAGTTGGCCAAATCATTTTAACTACCCCTTTTCAATCTCTCAGCTGAAACTTTGAGGTCCTCTTGTATGTATTAGAACAAATATATATATTTGTACACACTTTGTAGAAAATAAATTTTCTGCTTTCAGTTGGTCTCGAACTCGGGCCCGGGAGCTTGGTAATCAAGTACATATTCTAAAAATATAAATATTAATGTAACCTGTCAATAAGACAAAATTGATTTACCTAAGTTTTCAGTTGATGATTCACAGCTATCTGAAATGGCCATAGAAAATTCTTTCATTTTCTTAAGATTCAAACTGCCTCTTCTATTTGATAGGTTTGATTGGCCATTTTTGCTAACACTTCTCAAAGGTTTATTTTTAACATAATCTCCTGATCTGGAAGTTTGAGGCATTTCTATTTTCAATGAATGTAATTTTTCCAATATACCAGCATCATTAGCGAAACTTTCAGATCTGATGAAACATAAATGAATATAAAAAATAAAATGAATTTATAATAAAACATAGCATAAAAGGGATCAAAAATCATTGTATATAACCTTATCAGCATTTTGTAACTGTTATCATTGCCAGAAGGTTTGGGACTTGTCGGCGTATGGCGCAGTTGATTATGAGAGAATTCAGAACAAGATCCACTGCGATAATAGCGCCTGTTCAAAGGAGGTACTAGAGGAGGTGAATCTAACTGATCAATCTCCAAGTTTTCTTCTTTCAATGGTCCTCCAACTCCAGTGATAAGAAGACCAGCGCTACTTTCAACTAAAAATTGAATCAATTATGATTCTAAAATATTTTAAAACAATGCGATTCTTGTTATTTGAATAAATTTTCCAATACAGCAATAATTGAAATAATGAAGTGAATGTGAAATGGTAAAAACTTTTAAAAAGAGAGTTATAATTAAGACAACTGAGTGAAAAATTTTATCAAGATCAATGTCATAGTATTATTTTTCATTTAAAAGCTTATTCCCATTATTAGGATAAATTTAATTCTAATACATATATTAATGAGTAAATATTGATAGCACTTATATAGCACAAGTATAGCTCTCCTGATAAGGCAGATTCCCAACCAAATTAGTATTGAAGTGCCTTACAGGACAAAAAAGTCCTTATATTGTGACAAAAATTAAAATACTGATAACATAAATAATCTACTATATATTAGTCAAATACCACTCATTCAGTTAACACGAAATCTCAGAAACCACCAAACGGATTGGAATGAAATTCGATATGTGGATTCCTCTAGGGCCTTAGGTGCTCGCTAAGAAAGGAGGTTAAAAGACATATGTTCTTTCACGTCTAAGGATGTGTAAGGCCAGTTTGATGCTCATATTCCTTACGAGCAACCAACCAACCTTGCTTCACCCTAACTACTCTTCCTTCAGCTTTCCGGTCGCAAGATAATTGTTCTGAACTATAATTGGCCCTTTTCAAATCGGCTTTTCTCAACCAGGCCCAAGTTGTATTTCTTGAATCTAGAAAAGTTGTACCTAGCCTTTCTGAATTTCATTCCTTGAACCTAGAATCTACCTTTTTTTCTCAGTTCAGATGAGTCTATCGCAACATTGAAGTAAACTCATCAATCTAAAAGTAAACAACGTAGGAAATGATTCACAGATTCAGTTCGCAACAAACAACTAAGGAACCCCCTGTGGCAAAATATATTCAAGCACATGTAGAGGTCAACAAGAAAGCTGTTAAGAAATAGATGACAAATCATGCTGAAATTAGTAGAAAAGTGGCTAACATAGATAAAGAGAGCCAACCCGAAGTTAAAAGATATGCTGTACACACATATTCTGAGAATCACCCAAATATACTTGGGGGCTGTACAGAAGTTTAAGAAAACCCATCCTGAAATCTATAGAAAGTCTTCAAAACAGTACTCAGGAAATAATCCTCATGTTAACCGTGTAGCTGTAACAAACACGATGAAAGATGTTCAATGAAAATGTTACAGCCAGTATGACCCAAAAACTGAATATGCAAAAGACAAAACAGTCGATACTGGACAACGGTCTACTTGAAATTGGTGTTATGAATGAATGAAATGAAATGAATGAATGAAAAAATAAACTTTATTCTGTGACTTACTGACCCCTAAGAATAAAAAATAATGCACAGTTAAAAGTACAATTGTCTGGCATATTATTTACAAATTAGATGCTTCAGTAATTTTAGCACACATTTTTTACAGGAAAAAAAAATTAAATTTAATTTAAAAAAATAAATAAATAAATATAAGAAATAATAATTATAAAATAAAATGCAATCGTATATATATGAACACATAAAAAAAAGAAAGAGAAAAAGAAAAGAAAAAAGAAGGTAATTCTAGGTTTTCATTTGATTATTGACATATTTGCGGAAGATTGATTTTCTAAAAGATACAAGAATAAATTATTTTAAAGGAAGTTATGGAAGCTGCTTTACGAATAGAAGTGGGTAAGGAATTCCAGAAGGAGGTAGCACGAATGATGAAGGATTTGTCAAAGCAAGCGGTTTTATGTGAGGGGATATATAGGTTAAAACGTTGGGATTTAGTGTTTAGGAGGTGGATAGAAGAACGCAGAGTTAATAAATCAAGAATATAGGAAGGGGTTTTGGTTTTTAGACATTGGAATAGGAAAGTACCCAGAAAGTATTGCCGTCGGAATCTAGGAAATAGCCACCCAAGCTCAGAATATCGGCAAGTAACGTGTGACCGCCTGGGGATCCCGAAGATAAATCTAATAAAACAGTTCATCAGTCTCCTCAGCTTCATCTCGAGATCCCCCGACAGTCCCCCATAAACCAAGCAACAGTAATCAAAGAAGGGAAAACAAGAGAAGACACTAGAAGTTCATGGGTACTCTGGGAAAAGGATTATGAGTTGTTTAAGGATTATGATGGATTTTATGGAAATTTGGGCGATATGGTTAATCCACAATCGAAAGCTTTTGAAAAATCAAACAAGACAAGGATCGTAATTTGTTGTTGGTCCATGGAGGAATAAAGGTCCTGTGTGATTTCCTCCACATGTCCTCAGCTGACTGAGTGGAATAACCGGAACGGAAGCCTGATTGGAGCGGATTAAAGAGGTTATTATGCTCTAGGAAGGAGGTAATTTGGGCGTTGACGAATCTTTCAAGTGGCTTTGATAAGTTTGAGAGGATGAAAATAGGCCTAAAGTCTGATGCGTTGGATGGAGAAGGGATTTTATTTAATGGGCGGACTAAGGCCTTTCTCCAGGCTATAGGAAAAATGGAGTTTTGTAAGGAAAAATTATATATGTGTAGAAGGGCCGAAAGAATAGCTGGAAGACAGAGTTTGATTATTTTTATCGGGATTTGATCAGCACCACAGTCATTAGTTCGGGATTTGAGAATAGAAGTGATAAGGTCATTGGGAAGAATGTGAGGGAAATAGAAGTTATCGGGATTGAAAGCAGCTTGAGGAGTAAAGTATGACATAGGTAAAGAAATGGTTTGAGGTTTATCAGGAAATAATTTAGGACGTCAGGATTGACTGGGAAATTGGAACAAGAAGAGAAGCTGGTAATAGAGAATTTTCTAAGGATTCTCCACGTGGACTTTGGATCTGGAGCCAGGGATATATTACGGAAATATTGTGCCTTGGCACGGCGGAGAGTAGATTGAGCGAGATTTCGAAGGTGTTTGAACATGGAATAATCCTCAGGTGTCCGAGTGCGCCTGAAACGTCTTCTGGCAGCATGTCTTCTCTTCGTAATTTCTTTAATTGCTGGGGAAATCCAAGGAGCTTGGGGACGCCGGAATATGGATGTTTTAAGAGGAGCTAAGTGATTGAGAAGTGAAAGGAGATTTGATGAGAGGCATTCCACCATCTCATCGACGGAATAGGAAGAAAAGATAGGTTCAATAGAATGTGAGAGGTTATCAAGTAGCGGGTTATACTTTCCGGAGATAATGAGTCGAGATTTCGCCAGGATGTTTGCTTAAGGATGGGGATGGGAGTGAGGATGTTGTACAATATTTGAATGAGGTCATGGGAGGAGAGAAACGGTACAGGATGTTGGGAGTATGTGAGTAGATTTTTAGGAGAATCAATAATAAATAGGTCTAGGAGAGTGTCAGAGAACTGGGTATGATGGGTTGGTTGGAATGGTACAATAAATAAATCAGGTCAATTTGGTATGTCTTATCAGAGGAATTGGTAAGGAGATTATTATTGAAGTCTCCTGTTATTATAATGTTATTATATTGGGGTATATAGGTGAGAAGGGACGTTTCAAAAGTAGGATCATATTTGAGGAGGGCTACAAGGGGGCGGTAGGCTACAATGTAAAGAAGAGAGGAAGATTCAAAGGTGATTTCGGTGACTAGGTGTTCTATATGAGGAGTTTCAGAAGAGGGTGATTTTTGAAGGATTTTAACTCTCATGCTATCATGAACGTATAGACCAACGCCTCCTCCATTTCGGTCCACACGGTCATGACGAACGAGAGTATAATTAGGAATATTTACAGGGGAAGAGGGAACACTTGGTTTGAGCCAGGTTTCCGAGATGGCAATAATATGGTAGAAATTATGTAGAAAATGGAAAAGGAATTCATCATAATGTGCTAGGAGGGATTGAGAGTTAACATGGCAGGTTAAAGGGATGTTATTCATAGGAAGGGAAAGAAGAAAAGTTTTTGTAGAAGGGTTTGTGATACTAACTTAGAAAGCTAATTAAGGAAAAAGGGACAATTTGATTCATAAATTTGATAGATAGCGAAACAATAGCTAGATAAAGACAAATAAAGAACAAATATAAATATAAATTAGAAATATGTAGAATATAAATACAAATGAAAAATGGTATAAAAAAGAAAATCATAAGAAATCGAAATAGAGTAAATTCCTTTTGTTTTATAAAAAATGAACAAACAATAATTAAAAATATATATAAGTTATAGTAGACGGAATTGAAAATCTTAAAATGAAATATAATGTATAAAAATAGAGACGATAATGTGTTTTGATAGCTCTTGAATTTGTGTGATAAATAGGAAGATAAAAATGAAATATAAAAGTGAAAAATGAATATAAAGAAAACTAAATAAAAGAAAATAAGAGCAGGAAACTGTTTCTTTTCTCTCATTTCAAAATTTCCAAATCCTCCGGTTTATTAACAATCACGACAGGCTGGCCATCATCACAGCGGTACCTGACCCTTCCTCGGGCGAACCAGACGTACTTCACCTTGCCTGCAGCCTTCACTTGCCTAGCTAGCCAGTAAAGCTGCCTGCTGGGCGGAGTCATCTCTTCCCCGATATAGATTCTATCGTTGCTGTCCCATCCGAGGTGTCTGGTGGTAAAGTCCCTTTTCACTTTCCGAAGACGGATAAACTCGTCTCCGATTGACTGTCGTACAAAGCACACGGCGATCGGCGGAGGGCGTGCATCTTCCTTTCTCTGCCTCCTCCACTCAACCATATCCAGATCCTTGACACTGAGCTTTACGCCCAGTGCCGCCCCTACTAAGCAAACAACTCCGTCTGGGGTTTCCCCAGATTTCAGAGGAATCCCTCTAATCTCTAAGGAATTAACAAGCTGATTCTGCTCCATCTGGTTAATTTTGGCCTTGAGGGTTTGAACTTGGGACTTTAAATTTTTGTTATCTTGTAGAAGTTTTTCTACAAGTTCCTCATATTTTTTTGTTCGATCCTCCATCGATTTAAGCCTCTCAGAGGTTTCAAATGATATGTCGGCCTGCTTATCTATGGTGTTTTTAATTTCTTTTATGTCCTCAGTCATTTTTCTGATCTCAGATAAAATTGCCATAATATTTTATTCCATGTTTCGTCCCTTTAAAGTTTTATTAAGTCTGTGTTAATGCACGACGCACAGAGCCAATTTTTCTTTTTATGTTGTATTTCCTGTTCTGAAATACCATTGCACTTATCGTGGTAAATCAGTTGGCATTTAGTGCAAACTGTGGTACTTTTATCATCCCGTGGGATGTACATGTTGCAAGACATGCACTGTGACACTGTGAGATATCTGGAGACTGACAAGTGAAAGAGTGGGGAGCGCAGGCACACTGGAGGGATTATAGAGATAATTTAGTTCTGGTTACTTATATTTACTGAACTCCTGGGACGCCTGTTTATTTATGTGAATTGTAAATAGTCTCAGTACGAGTGTAATAATTATAAAATACTAAATAGCTACTAAGTATTTTAAAGTAATTCACTCACGTAAAACAAATATAGTTCGACAATAACAATCACTCAGAGATGCTTACACAGCAATTGCTCGAGCCAGACTGAAGTTATGCTGTAAAATGGAAGGACGAGAGTCCTGCCATGTGCTGCATTAACGGGAAAGTCCAACTTCCTCCCTTTCAAGAATATCCTGAACACTTGCACAGCCTCTTTACTTACGAACATCCTGGGGCTAAACATTTTCTAAATAAGGAGATGAATTTGTCAGTGGTGCAGTCAGGATGAATAAACACAGCGTTTTTAAATGAAAAACTTATCTTCATCAGGGCTAAAATAACAAAAATTGGATGTGACCAAGATGATACAAACATTAAAAAAAATTAATAAATAATAAAAATAATTTAAAAATGAAAAAGAAACAAGAAAAAAATCTGTAGTTAATTAGATAATTGAATACAAAATAGTAGTAAAGTCTATTCAAAAATACAGTTGTAATAAAGTAATTAAATAATTTAAATTGAATAATATAAATTTTAAATTTAAATTATTTAATTACTTTATTACAACTGTATTTTTGAATAGACTTTACTACTATTTTGTATTCAATTATCTAATTAACTACAGATTTTTTTCTTGTTTCTTTTTCATTTTTAAATTATTTTTATTATTTATTAATTTTTTTTTATGTTTGTATCATCTTGGTCACATCCAATTTTTGTTATTTTAGCCCTGATGAAGACCTGCAAGGCAGGTCGAAACGTTGGCACACCAAAATATAAGTTTTTCATTTAAAAACTGGCTATGTTTATTCATCCTGACTTCACCCCTGACAAATTCATCTCCTTAGTAAAAACTCACAGTCAACAATCATTTTCTAAATAATATTTGAAATTAGAACGGTTGTTTCCAAATGACGTCATTTGGAACAAAAGAGGGAGATATAATGCCAACATTTAAGGTACGAAGACAAGTATATATCACAAAATAGGGAGTTTGATGCCTGGAACATAACAACAGGCGTCTTTTATTCAGATAAATTTTGTTGGTGATGACAACCATGAAAGAGGCATTCGCTGTGGTTACTTTTAAAATGTCAAGCCTGCATTCGTAGGCCAACTCCAGAAAATTCTTCATGAAAATAATGATTATATCAAGGACTTCAGAGCTGCTGTTGAGTCTGTTCTCAAAGACCTACAAGATCTCCAGGTAGTGATCAGTGCTGACAAAAAGCCTTCAAATGCTCACTGAGGACGTTACAATACTCCTACCACTAACGAAGTTGCTGTCTTGATTATTGGCCAGGTGTTTGAAAAATGAGACATTGTTCTCCACAGCAGGGACAAAAAACTGATAAGAATCAGTGAGTTCTATCAAGCGTATGATTCTCTTCAGTATCGTCTCATGTTCTGTCATGAAGAAGATGGGTACAGTATTAACATCCCTCAGTGTGAGCCAAACACCAATACACCAATTAAGAAAACTGTGTCTGCAGCTGATTTTTACCTTATTTACTTTAATTTCGTAATCTCCTCAACCAATTCATGCTTTATATGTACGCAAAAATGGAAACAGAAAGACTAAAGAGAAATTGAGACTATATTCACTTAAAGTATGCCATAAGAAAAGCTGGTCTGGTATCAGAGCTGGGTAAGATGGTAGTGCTGCCATAGGTTTATTTAAGTAATAATTATTATCAACGATAAGCTTAACTTTTACTAATTTAAGTTGTCCTAAATCCTATGATATTAAACCGTAGCGGAGCAGGGTACTTTCAGCTAGTATTAGGCATAAATGCAACAATGATTACTATTAAGATCAAAAGATCGATATATAACTATAAAGTTTAAAAATTATGAAATTCAAAGATGAGGCTTGACTGAAAAAGGCTTACTGTGTGCGTGTTTATCTCTTGAGAAAATATAGTTAAAAGAAGTCTCCAGCTGTGATTTGCCGAAAGCAGTATACCATCGATTGCATACAATATTAAGTTTTCTGGAAAATAATGCAGGCTTTCTAGTTTTCTTAAAATTATTCCTCGGTGTAATAAACTGTTTATATTTAATAGATTAATATTTCTATGGATGGCAATATTTATTATTCCTCTTAAACAAAAATATTTTTCTTCTTAAGCATTTCACTATAAGAAAATAATTCAGTCTTTACTCACAAGTTTATGTGTGGTTATCATATAATTTTGTTTTATGAGTTTAAACAAAGAGCCAGCGTTAAACCCCAAACATTAAGCGATGGGTTTAAAAAATATTGTTCTGGGCCTAGAAGCCAAGGAGGTTTATGGCAGGACTTCTTCCATTATCTTACGAAATCAGGAAATTCCAGGTGAATTATAAAATTTAAGCTTAATCCATGATTTTTATTCCCTCGCCAAAAAATTCTGACATAATTCCCAGTTTTTAAAGAATTTCAGGTAGGTGGCCACCCTCGTATTAATAAGAATGTTTTCAAATCATTAACATTATAGTGTTATTTTAAAAACATAAACCAGCAATCATTTCCAGACAATCCAATATAAAAACACTAAAAATAACAGGATTGTAGCCGTAAACCAACTAATCTTGAAAGATGGAAAAAATATTGTTGGCTGGTAACAATCCAAATTGATGAGTGATTAGGTACTTTAGGATTAAGAGTAAGATCTATACTTATTCAAAGAGGTACCAAAATACTTTTTAAACATAATTTCTAATACATATATTTTTTTAAATTTTATTCCTTGTCTGCCAATATTTTTTTTCTTTAACAGAATCTTGTTTGGATTATATTTGAACAGTATATCTTCCAAATTTTAATCAAGAGAAGAAATATATAATAGAAGAATATATTAATATAAAAAGACGATAAAATTAAAAAAAAAAAAAAATTAAATAATTACATGGAGGTTGTTTGAATGTGGATGATGGATTGAGGAGAGGCAACACAGCAGGTCTGACAATACTTCCTCGACACGATCGAAACTTATCGAACACAGCAAAACCTTCACAGTTTGTCACATTGTTTTCTGAAAAAAAGAAATAATAAAAATATTAAAATAACTAGATTCAAAGAAAAGAAGATCAACCTAATAGTGATTTAATAAATTTAATTATTAACATTCATTAATAGAGAGGAACACATTTCTGTTTTAATTGAAACAATATATAAAATATTATATTGTACTATATATATATATATATATATATATATATATATATATATATATATTTTTTATTTTTGAAGAGAAAAGATTTGACCCCGGTTGGGGTTCGAACCCAAGTCTCCACTTCTCTAGCGTGGTGCCTTATCCACTAGGCCACCGAGCTCGTATCCAAACCAGGGAAATCTTTTCCCTTCACTGATCCATACCCCCACTCGCAATTACGATGTACAATTCGGGGATGAATGTTCAATTTGAACATTACTTTTAAATGGATCTATTGACGTGCTGTCCTATATATTAAATTATGAAATAATTCTTGGTTGATAAATATTTTTTAAATATATTTTTTTATTTTTGAAGAGAAAATATTTGACCCCGGTTGGGATTCGAACCCAAGTCTCCACTTTCTCTTCAAAAATAAAAAAATATATTTAAAAAATATTTATCAACCAAGAATTATTTCATAATTTAATATATAGGACAGCACGTTAATAGATCCATTTAAAAGTAATGTTCAAATTGAACATTCATCCCCGATTTGTACATCGCAACTGCGAGTGCCCGGGGGTATGGATCAGTGAATAGAAAAGATTTCTCTGGTACGGATACGAGCTCGGTGGCCTAGTGGATAAGGCACCACGCTAGAGAAGTAGAGACTTGGGTTCGAATCACAACCTAGCAAATCTTTTCTCTTCAAAATAAAAAATATTTATCAACCAAGAATTATTTCATAATTTATATATATATATATATATAATATATATATATATATATATATATATATACATATATATATATATATATATATATATATATATATATATATATATATATATATATATATATATATATATATATATATATCACTTAGAGAAACCAATACAAAATAGTAACCAGTTATATTATGATATAAAACTGATTAGATTATTCTTATCAATTTTTTTTTGTTAAATAAGCATGAAACTTAAAGAAATAAAAATTGAATTTAATAATTATTTAGAGGCTATGTTTATTAACCAAAAACATGTATAATCGAATTTTTGACCCTATTTCCAAGTCCATTTAAAGCAGTTAGCAGGGTATTGAAGACCACATTTGAATTGATAAACTCTGTATAGGTATGGATGCAGATTAAAGTATACAAACAAAATATATTATTTTAAATTTATTCATTAACAGTGGGTTATGGAATAAGCATATCCCTTAATTCAGCTCACCAGTTTATATCTATGGTTTCCTTTATAAATCTTTAAATGAATTACGATGATACTAAAAGTAAAACGAGCAACTGATTAAGGAATAATGAAATAATTAAAAACCATCCTAATATATAAAAAGTAATGTTAATAATATACATTATTGAAATAAATAAATTCATGCAATTTAGACCGCAACAAAGCCATAAAGAATTTCTACAATGGAAAAAAAGTGCACATGCATAAATGAAAGAATGTCATTAACCATGCATTCATAAAGCTCGCCCTTAACATTCTAGACAAAATGCAGTAACAGAAAATTAATTATAAGCAAAATGGCATCGCACTCGCTGAAGAAGAGTGAGTATGAACATAACGTACCACACTCAGTTATTACTTCTCCAGTCTTCTCAACATTTCTTCGTGAAGAAGCATCATTTCCTACAGAATCCTCCTCCTTTAAAATGTCTGCAAAATTTATTTTTTCAATTTTGTGCCATGGACATTATATTTATTGTTCTTTCTATATCTAACAACTAGTGGATAGAAACAGAGAGGGAGGACAGAAAAAAAAATGGTAAAGCTGAGAATTGTATGTTCACTAAGAGCTTTTATTGTGGTACTAATAAAAACATATTTTTAAATATAGAGGTGAATGAATCGCATCTACAATCAACTAAATAACTTTTGAATAGTCTAGAGAATTATTTAAGCAATAACTAACAAGAGCATAGGCATTGACAAAGCTATTTGGAAGATTACTAACTACAGATTATTGACTAGCTACCTAAACGTACAATAAATAACCCATCCTACCATTTATCTTCTGATAAAGGCTTTCGGAACTGTCAATAGATGTTCTAGAACCACAATTAGCGACGGGATCAAATAGCGTAGAATTTTCCTCAGCTGCCACAGACAACCTCCTTTTCCCAGCAGTCACTCCGGCTTTCTTAAACAAAGCTGCGCCTTTAATCACATTCCTAGAACGTTAAACTGGAATAGAGCCACAAATCATAGATCTAAGGGTAAAAGAATTAAGATGATATCATTGAGTTACCTTAATTTGTTCCATAACAGCTGACTTGAATTGCTCATTCCTGAAGGCCAGGTTGCCTCTAGAACAGCTCTATTATAAAAACCGTAGGTTATGGCGTTTGGCTGAAGACCAGCACGTTTCATATGAAACAGTAGTTTTACTGCTACAACGGGTTGACTGTAGACTCCACACAGTTGCATCATTACACGGTAACAAACCTAAGTAATTGAATATTATTACAATTAATTTTTTCAATCAATAAAAATTTAAGAGAATAATTCAGTATCAAAATAATTTTAAGAAAGAATTTAATAAATATCAATTCCTTAATTTAGTTCGATACAGGTTGCTAAAATTTTTTCAAGATAAAAATAATTAAGATTATTAAATGAACTCTATAGTCCTTATAGTACATCAAATATTAGCTTGTTTCACATGAAATGTCTATTTCCATAACGAAAGTTACTTATTTAACAAATACATAAGTTATTCTTGTTAGTTGTGGATTAACATCCTTAATAACCGTTTGTTATAGATAAAAACATTAAAATGGCCAGGTTAAAGTAAAACAGCACCAACTAATTATTAAAAAAATAGAAAGATGAAACAAAAATAACTTTGTTATGTAAAGCAACAAGTGATTCTGCAGTAGACATACCTCATCTGTAGGGAGAATATTACTCTTATGGATCTTCACAAGCAAATCGTAAGCATAGCGTAATGTAGCAGGTGGATTTTGGGTTGTAAGTACATAACTTGGTAGATGAATGAACCAAATACTACAATCCCATAAATATTATAATAATTTCAGGTATAAATATTACACTACAAAATGTATGAAAAAATTTAAATACATCTGAATGTAATTCAAAGTATTTTACCTAAAACAGGTTCCAACAAGACATTTGGCCCAAAGGTTAGGGGAAGCAGAGCACTGGCGTGCAATTCTTTGAGAGAGCTTAATTTCATGCTTGGTCCTCCTTGCCATAGGGCTTCCAGGAGCAATCCCACTTCCGCTAAGCCGTCCTCCAGGTCCTTTAGATTTACCTATATCCAACGTATGATTCCTCTTATCAGATTGACTAAGAAGTTTTGGATTAAGAGTAAAACCCTAAGACAACAAATACAAGTAAAATGTAAGCTATTATAATTAAAATGGTATTTAAAAAAAAATAAAAAATAAATATTTTCCTTTTAGGAACTAACTTAAAAGAAACATGAACAAAAGATTACCTCATAAACATAAGTTTGGCCGGTTGTTTCTGGGGGCATTATAAAAACAGTTCTCTCACTGTAATGAGACTCATCGACCTCAAGTAAATGGACGCTTTCATCTTCGTTATCTACTTTTTCAGTACATTCGTCGAAAAAAGCAAGACTAGCATCCATATCAGATACAAAAGACCTTTCTTCAATAAATCTGATGAACATTTGTGTTTTGGTAACAAGAGAAAAAAATTTGAAATGAGCTTTATCACGTGATCTTAAAAAACCTAAAATTGAATCATGTTCCAAAATTAACCAAAGACAAAAACTGATTAGTAAAATAACTTCCTCCCAACTCTAATCTTCAGAATTAGTACCTTGTAAGTCAAACAATGAATTGGTATCAGTTGTTCCAACTGTAGGAGCTTTTGTGATAGGAAGCAAATAGCTGCGGTAACCTTTCAGTACAGTGGCCATAAAACGGATAAAAGCTTCTTGAATTTCCAGTTCTAAAGCTTGCTAATTAAAAAAAAAAAAAAAAAAAAAAAAAAAAAAAAAAAAAAAAATACAAAATCAAATAGTTTAAAATTAAAATGACCATAAATAAAATTTTAATACTAACTTCTTTTTTTTTTATTTGGAATTCCTTATCAATTGAATCATTATCTGCTACAGTTTCTTCCTCTTTGCTCATTACTTGTTGAATAAATAATAATAACTTCTTATACAAAAGCTCCAATGTAGATTTCAATGCTCGACTAGCTTTTTTCGGAAGTATTTTAGTGTTCAAATTTTTCTTTTCTTCACATCTGTTTCAAAAACTAATTAAGGCCCCTGTGGAAATATAATATAAATAATGAAATGTTTTGAGCGCTTACAGTGTAATGTTATTGGTATCCAAATCAACACAGCTAACGTCGGTCGGTGGATCATATAAATCAAAAAATCTAGAGTCAACACCAATCAGAAATGGTAATGGTGCATGCAGAACTTCAGCTAAGCCGAGGGGACACAATGGTATATATGGGCATTGCCATTTAAAGGGAAACATAATCTAAAAACATTAAAAAATAAAAATCAATAATCAAAGTTAAAAAATATAAATATAATTTCAGTTCATTAAGTAATTTACTGTTGATATTGCTTCAGCAACAGATGTCAGAACATCAGGCCTCAAAGAGTGGACTAACATTTTTTGTTCCGTCAATGCACATAACAAAATAGCCAAGCAGTTTTCTGGTCCCAGGTTCATTAATAATTGTCGAAAACTTGCACCACTACAAAACCAATCAAAATTAAACTTCATAAATAACTAATTATAACTTTTTGAAAAATAAAATTATCAAACTTCAAAATTATATAACTATATCTTAAAACATTAAGAAAGCATTCAGGTTATAAGGTCAATATAAATGAAATTAGATAATAAGTAATAGTTTTAAATCTATTTTAAACCAAGGATGTGGTTTATACACGTGATATGTCAGCATCATTGAGAAGCAATGAGACAAGAATATGTAGTTCAGATAAGATGGTACTATAAGAAGAACGAGATGATTTTCGAGATGAGAAGGCATAATAAGTAGTATTTATTGATGGAAAGTACTACAAAATAAAAAAACAAACAGCTATGAACACATAAACAAAGAGGCGTCTATTAATAGTTGCTACACTTTTATTTTGTTGATTAAAAAAATAAAATAAATTAACAAACATCAATCTGAGAGAAATAAATATATCCATTATAATAAACTAGGAGAAAAACCATTTTTTAAAAATCTACCTGCGAGGAAGGGGAAGATCTTCAGGTTGAGTTAATATAACTCGGTAAGAGACAGACAACTGGACGAAAATTCGAGGGCGCTGAGGAGATGGAAACGGGACATCTTCGAGAAAATATGTAATAAACCTAACATCCAAGAAAATAATTAGTGTGAAAAAATAATATTAATAATAATAATAATTTAATTAAAAATTTAACAAAGTTTGTTACCTTTCAATTGGAACAGGTTGAGGTTCATTACTACAGGATATTTCATGTAGAAACAACAAAAATTTTTCATAAGTGTCAAAAAAAGGCCATCTTGATAATAGACAGATACATTTATTTATATTATACGTCCATTGATCATCTGAATCATCACTGGCTCCTAAGGCTTGTTTCTGTTCAGGCGTCAAATTTTCGGCAGGGTATCGTTCATAAAAAGTCACTGCTGACCCATACAGCTTTAATATCATGGAAAATATTATCATCCTATTAGAAATGAATACTCCAACAGAAGTAAATGAAACTTTTAACACACAGACTGCCAATGACAAAATAAATCATCGTTGGAAAGAATTACACATAAAAAATTAAATTGAATAAAGAAAACAAATTCTTCAAGCTTTTTCAGGTACTAGAATTTATATACTGAAATTAGGATTTTTAATAATATGAAATGAAAACAATTTTAGCAAGGTAATGCAACAGATTTATTTCCAGTTAACAGTATTAGTGTTATAACAGGTAATTACAGTAAACACTGACAGAAAAGCAGCAGCTGATACTAAAATATAAGACACAATCAAGAACAAAAGAGCTACAAAAATATTTCAATTAGTCTACTTTTATTTAAAGAAATTAGAATATTGTGAACATAAAATTGTCAGAGGCAGTAGAAAGCAGGGTTATTAAGTAACATTAGATCTTTAATCTTTAAATGCTGGTAAAAAATATGGAAGAGTAATGCTATAAAACAAACAATAATATATTATGATTATGATGGTGAATTAATAAACCATCCAAATGCCCTAAGATTCACTTGAACAACCTGAAAGGTTTCAAAGAAAAAACATTAAACCTTTTAGGTAGAGAGAAAGGGAGGGTTTTTAAGATTAGAGTTTAGACACTTGTTTAAAACAAGAAATCTGCTCTAGATTCAAAAGATTTGATTCTATTAACAGAATTGGATAAAAAATATACACACAAAAATAACTACTGTAGTATTAATGGTATATATATTGTAGTGATATTTCGGAGTCGAGATAAATTGTATGTAAAAGGATTTTGGTTTGAATTTGGCGCCAGCGAGAGTTCGCCGCCGATCTAATTGTTACGTAGTTTTTGTTTGTCAATTTGAATTAAGGTATGTTAAATAATGATTAGGATTTCTATATGTTTTTGTAATGTATGATTTGAATTCTATATTTCATTTTAAGTGATAAGTCGTTAAGACGTAGTAAAGATGAAGGCCGTGAAGGTTTAGACTTGTCCTTAACGGTTTTTTGCGCTTGGGACGCGTAGTTGCTGGATTGAGACGCTCTCTTCACACTGGAGCCTCGAGGTGTCGACATCTCTCTGTTATTTTAGTGAGTCGTAAGTCACATGTGTGATAAATTAATAAATTATTTTAACATTCTGGATGTGATGAGTGTTTCAATGATGAAGGAAGGTTAGAAGGAAATTTGAAGCAAGAAGGATAAGTTGAGGAACAATTTGAATTATGAAGATCTACAATCGTTTCGAAGATGGAAGGTATCTTAATTACTAATATGTCAAATGTTATATATAATCTGGTGTAAAATGTGTTTAATTGTTTTGTTTATAAAATATATTCTTGAGTCAGAATCATTATCTTTGAAAAGCTCAACCCTTGATATTCCCTCAAAATTTATTTAAACAAAAAAAAAGATAACTTTATATTAATTAAAGTTAGAACTTAATCAATTAAAAGAACATTACATTACGGCTCCCGAATAGGGACAATAAATTAACTAATAATTATAAAACAAATTAACTTTATATTAATTAGAACATTTAACTAAATAAAAAGAACATTACAGTATATATATATATATATATATATATATATATATATATATATATATATATATATATATATATATATATATATAATCTTTAAATAGATAAAACTAAAAAATACCTTTTCAGCCGCATCTGATACGGTGAGAACAAAAGTAGATACCAACGGTGCAGGTTGTTGGGCTGTTACCGGCCATTTCTCTAATGAACATCCCATCGGTAAACAGAACATTGGTACAGTGGTAGGTAAAGGTAAATTTGAATGGTCTTCAAACGGATACCTTAGGAGTATTCCTAAACAACAGCATTAAAATATATTTCCAAAAAGAAACAAGTGATAAATAAACTAACACAAATAAATGACAGTATACCTGGTTTATAAGTGATTAAATTGGCCCTATTCATAGACTTTTTATAACATAAAAAAACATCAGATCCCACCTAAAAATTGAAATAATTATTTATTATAATATGAAAAATAAAATAAAATATTTTTATTATTTCTTTTTTTGCTTACCAATCCCTTGTTTAAATTTTTTTTGATCATGCAAAATGCATGAGGAGCAGTTTCTCCTTTTGAAGTAATTATTACGGCTATATCAGTGACAACTAATGAATTACAAGGCATACTGGGTTGAGCTCTTCTATACGTCAAGAATGTTTTTGCAGCTGAATTATTTACATTAGCACATTTTTTTGTTAGTGTTTCTCTAACAACTTCTGAATCAGGGAGAATATACTCCTTACCTTCATGCATAACCCTAAATAAAGAATTGAGTTAATGAGGTAATACAAATAGAAAAATCATGTAAAAAGTATTAACATCAACACATTAAAAATAATTCACGCTTAGTCGTCTGTTTTGATACTAATCAATATGTGACTAAATAATCAATGATATTTGAACCTTTGTAAAGTTATATACAACTTTATTATTAAGTGCCTAAATTTTAAATTGATTTTTCGTTCAGTTGATATACGTGCATTAAACTGGTGTATGTTCAACACAGAACTACCGACATTTCATGTATATTTTTTCTGCCACAGTTTTTCAGTAAAAAAACAATAATAAGGGAGGGGGGATCAAATTTTAAATTGATTTGTCTTTCAGTTGATAAACAATTATTATACAGTTGATATTTCAGTTGAAAATAAGCAATAGCCTTTTTGATAAATACATTATAGAATTGAAAGCATAAGAGTGAATGCAAAACTGTACATTTAAAAAAATGTATTAGAATCAGTGGTTTTCAAAGCCATTGTATTGGAAATAATTTCTATCATTTCACAGATAATTTAAAAAAAAATAAAATAAAATATGCAACCAAGGTTACTCTAACGAGGACAATAAATAATAAATTAGGTGCAGAAAATTGTTCCATTACCCAATATCTACTAAAGGCGGTTTATCTCTTCCCCTCCGATAGCATAGAAACACTTCTGGGCTTCGTAAGCTCCCATGATTTAAGTCTGCTAAAATACCTGTAACATAAATTTTGTTTACAATATTTCTGTAACATGTTTACTATTTTGAATAAATAAGAACTTCAATTTAAAAATGGCCAAATACGACTTATTCAGCAAATAATTTACCATAATTAAAAAAACAAAATTCAGCTAGATTTTCTACCTCTATCTAAGATTTGTACTCCCTTTACCCACCACCATGTTCGAAAGTCTTGATCTTTGTTTTATTCCCTAATAATAATTTAATAACAGAGAAGGTTTGTGTGTGGTTAGAATGCACAATATAAATGTAATATTTTACTGACTTATAATTTGGTCCTGCATCACAGGCCTTCTGAACGGGAACAAATGAAAGATATGAATCTAATGAAAAAGGGGTTAAAACATAAAAGTAAATAAGATATCAAGGTAAACAATTATACATGTCCAGATACGATTAAAAAGTGATAGTTCAGCTAATATGGACGGCTAAGTGATTAAATAAATATGAAAAAATGTTGTGTACCCTTTAAGGTGGGAAATAAAGGAGAGTAACCATACCCTTTCATAAGGATAACAAGCGACAAAAACATCTAAATAAACCAAGATAAGGTAACAATTGATAAAAAAGTATTTAAGGTGGGAAATAAAGGAGAGTAACCTTACCCTTTCATAAAGGTAACAAGCGACAAAAACATCTAAATAAACCAAGATAAGGTAACAATAGATAAAAAAGTATTTCAGGCAGGAGCAGAGGCAGAATTGAGCTTCAATATTGTTACCGGAACTAAATAATACTGCTGCAAGCTGAAAATGATGACTGGCCAACATTAAATGAAAAAGTAAAATTTTAAAAATAACTTGGATTTTGGAGGATGTTTAGTTCTTTAAATATGGAAAAAGACCATTTACACATTAACCAACACTGTCCAGCAGACTACTCTGTCTTATTGAATTCATGAGTGGACCCAAGAAGCAATAGTAAAACAATTGTTACAACAAAGCTAATAACTATCACCTAAGAGAAAATTTTATGAACCCAGATAAGAATATATTAATAGATTATTAAAAAAAAACAGGATTGTACAACATAGGAAGTAACATTTAACTCATAACATTCTCATATTATGACATTATAACTGGGAAGATTTTGAGGGAACACGAAGGGCAGATAAGCAACCACACAAGCCATTCATCTCCAACTTCCTAAATATTGCGGAGAAAAAATAATTCTCTAAAGCATTAGTATAGATTAATAAAAGATATTTTTATGATTCTCCATACTGACGAGTTAATAGTTTTAGAATGCAATTATTCTCTAAATAATAATCAACACATTGATGTGATCACACTAGAAATAGTTTAAGGAATTAGGGAGTCCCTTAAGTTTTCAAATCAGAAAATAATGACAAATGAACTTAACTTACAAGATAATAATTTGAATAGAACTATACATCACTTTATCTAACTGGAATACAAGAGAGAAATGGTTTACTGACTTGAAATATCAAGAATTAAGGATATTCAAACTAAAAAAAACGTGATTCTAATGGTATGGGTATGATTGATCATAGATATAAATAATGAATGAGATGGTTAGGAGGTGCAGTCAGAATACACTCATTATTTTTTTTCTTACTGCATCCCAGCCTCTATTCCATCAAAAAACACAGTTATATAATTGAAATAAAATAATAATGAACAGAGAACTCTGACTTAATTCTTATAGAGGTGCTGCAAAACTAACAAAAAACTAGGAAATTGAGCACACATAACAAAAATATAACACCTTAGAAACAGTGTCAGGTGAATTTAATATATAAAGACCAACTAAATGAAGATAATCACGATTGATCCAAGCCAAGGTTTATAATTTAATTTAATTTTTATTTCATTCTGATTTACATATGATATTGCATTTTACATTTACTTTTATTTCATTTCCTAATTCAAATTAATTAGAATTGAACTGTATTTGTAACTTGCCAATAACTAAAGATTGGCAGAATACAATTGTCAAAATATTATCAGTATTAGTATCAGATAGCCTTTAAATTTATATTAAAATAACATAATTATACAATTACAGGGGGGAGGAGTAAACTAAGTAAGAAAGGAAGGGCACAACACAATGACACAAGCATTAAAGAATAAATTTAATTAATAATAACTAATTAATCAATGATCTTACCTGTAGGAGTATACTGAATTAGAGTATAACCTTCAGGTATTCCTTCCCCTAAAGATGGAAAAATTACTGTAATATCAGTAATAGGAGCTTGACTATGTGTAGATTTTAAATGAGCCCCATCAATTGAGAACTCATTTACAGGTTGCATATCAGAAGGCAACCCAGCCACAACAAAGTAGTCAACCACTTTCCTCTCATCCATTTTCAATAATTTGAATGAATTGATAGTGGAACATCAAAATTACGTTGTCACGGATAAATGCACTTAGAGTATTTTTAAAATTAACTCAACATTTCACAAGTAATTAAGTAAAATTAAATTCATAACAAGAAAGTCAAACATAACCACTTGAAAAAGTAAAACAATTATGGCAAAAGAAAACACCACACTTCATTTTATTAGAAATTTCAGTTTAAAATACGCTACATTTCATTATGAAATCAATATTATTTAAATAAAAGAAAAACTAGACATTAAACGCAATAGGCAGTTCTACTAACGCCATTTTGAATGTTTGCCTTGGACTCTGCTTCATGAATTGTCAACTCAGCATTAGGGAGCCAATAACAGCTGATCACTTGACCACTTAGCTAATGTAGGTTAGCCTTTAACCACTTCAAAATGTGAACTTAGCTCAGGGCCAACCTAGGGGATTATCCTGCTGTACCGTACAAATATTTTTAATGGCTTTATCGTTTTTTATATCAGTTAGCAAGAAGATTCAGACATACCTCACTGAGAATAACATCACACCTAGGTAATAAATTGTTTTATTTATTGTTGAACATTTTGAGAACTTGTTAATGATCAATTTTATCTTTTTTTTTAGGAAAGATGCAGGACCAGGAGTATGGTTAACTTTTTTATTGCCACTATCTATCATACTTTCAGAGCTGAGCAATAAAAACACTAGTCACACATATACAACTGTGGCATGTATCAGTTGTGGCCTTTTTGCCCATACTGTTATTTTCCTTGCTCAAGTTAATAAGAATATTTTTTTCTCTGCCACTACTTTAGTTATTCCCTGTTCTTTATCTGCATTACTCCTGTTCTACTTAACAAATGAAGGTAAATGCGTGTTGTTTTCATTTAGCCTCTATGATTATATATTTAAGATTAGAATATTAGTAAATAATTGAATGTCCATATCTATCTTTTTGGCACTACATCTGGGTAGTGGTCTTCGTCTCGTTTAGGTGTTACCACTATACAGCATTTATCTGCTTCAAGTCTTCTAGTTCGACGAGTTGAGAAGCAGCTTTGAATCAGCTGTCACACTGTCCACCTTTCTCAGTTTGTATCTATCTCTTCTGTTTCAAAATATCTCATTCTCAAGTATTTTTCTAGGAATTTCACTTCCTTTGATTCTAATCACTTGTCCAATCTAACCTAATCTTCTGAGCTTCATGATGTTGACTAAATTTATGTCATTATATTAGTCATAAAGTTTCTGGACCTTGCACCTCCTCTAAAGTTCATATAGCCCTACTATGCCTCAAATATGTAGCAGTTTTCCTTCCAGACACAGATTATTTTCATCAGCTTTTGGTACAATTCACAGATCTGCTCCTTCTAGCTAATAGTTATGGCTAGCTGCAATTATGCTCTTAGGTTAGTGTTACAAGAAATACAAATTAAATGACTCGACTCAATGCAAATGTAGTAGAATCTCACTATTAGAATTGGTTTATATAAATCATAATTAACTAAAGATTTGGATATAAGATTGGCCAGGTCTTTTTTGAAGGTAATTCAGGCTGTAGAGATGCACCTATTATCTGTTTCTATTAAAATATAATATAATGTGTTGAATGATGAAACATTAGTAGACAAAACTGTTCTTATTTTAATTTTTTTTTATATAAGTGGCTTTTATATTTTTTTTTTTTATATGAGCTGACTGGCTCATACCAAGCATTTATAGAAGTTCCTTATGTTCTAATTGTTCATTATTATTCCAACAATTTTAGTCCTCATTTTAGACTCTATGACAGACTACTACAAGGAGCTATATCTGAGGTCATAGAGCATATTAAGATTTTAAGCACTTCAGTATTGTTGAGTGTGGAGCAGTGCTGTTTTGAATACTGCCTGGGTGGATTGACATTTATTGTATAATGGATACACAGAAGTATTGAATATTTCACTCTGGCTTGAATAGACTGAATATTCTTTGAGTACATTAGGTCATTGATCCTCAATAAATAACACATTATTATGACTAACTCCTCTTAAACATAGACCTTAGCTAAGCTCAAGAAGCTTTTACCACATTTTCAAAAAAACAGTCCTCAGAAGAATATAAGGGCCCCTACTTCAAGGTAGAATATAGAAGAGGAGAAATTAACTGAAAGCTGTATATGTATATGTATATTAAACTAAAATTGTTACATTAGGCCAGTAATGTTAGGACTCATCCTCACAGACAGGATCTCAATTCCGTCCGTATTTTGGGAGCAAATGTTCTATTTTTTTAACTGGTAGTTCATGGCTTCACTGGGAAGACAGTGTAGCTTCAGATACCCAAGCCCATAGTATTGGCTTATACAATAGTATTAAACCATTTGACCAATTTAAAATTAATTTTTCCTACTTGATTAACCAATCTTGCAAATAAAGTTTTAATGTAACTCTCCGTCCGTATTTTGGGAGCAAATGTTCTATTTTTTTAACTGGTAGTTCATGGCTTCACTGGGAAGACTGTGTAGCTTCAGATACCCAAGCCCATAGTATTGGCTTATACAATAGTATTAAACCATTTGACCAATTTAAAATTAATTTTTCCTACTTGATTAACCAATCTTGCAAATAAAGTTTTAATGTAACTCTAAGTTCTTGGCTTAGCTTGTTGAATTTTTTTCATTAATAGATCAGAAATAGGTAAGCCCTTTCCCTCTGATTAATAACCCCAAATTAAGTAATTTAATTGGTTTATTTTTATGTTTGCCTTCCTTTGTTGTGTTAATCTAATAGAGTTTAAGGTCTCTGTTTTAAATTCATCTGCAATATTTTTATTGTATAGTTCTAAAGGAACATTTTGACAAAACTTAAATTTGGTTCTATAAATCTGAGTCTTAAGCAACTGCTGTAAATATAAATAAATTAATTTTTCTTGATTAATTATTTGTATAAAATGCTCAATTATATAATTCTAGGTGTATTGCTGACTATTTTATATGGAATTTTGGCTTTATCCGCCTATCATGCTTCTGTATTTCCTCTGATGAAATT